>OX578150.1:119272745-119532745 GCA_951213105.1 Amaurobius ferox | reverse complement strand
TTCTTCAACATTTCATTAAGTTTAATTGCACAACATAACACGTATAATTATTTTAAATGACACTGAATTTGCACTTTTAGTATAATTTTCGTTTTCATTTGGTAACTGGACTTATTTTAAAAGTTGGAGTAGCGAAAAAACTAAAATATCTGGAGAACGACTAGTCCTAGAAATATGGGGTTGGTCTTATCTTTTCATCGTCAAACTTTAAGTATTAAACAAGCATTTAATTTATATATTTGAGCATACGTAGTCTTTTATTTTAGAATTTGGCGATTTGTGCGGGCCATTTCGCAAAAAAATAGCAGGTTCTGTTTTCTCGAATCCTACCAAAATCTAATTAGAACCATGATAACCCACAAGTGACTTATCCACCAAATTTTGTGAAATTTGACCAATTAGTTTTTTAACTAGAGTAGATATAGACAATTTTTGCTGACCATTTCGCAAAAAGAGGCAGGTTATTTTATCCCAAATCGTACCAAAATCTAATCAGCACAGGGGTACATTCAGAGCAGATATTCAGAGTAACAGAGTAAATACATTCATTGCACAGACAGATACATAGACTCTCACGCACGTTGCGCTAAAAATAGTGTTTACGGGGTCTAGGAGTCCCAAAGCTCGATTTCCAACATGATTCCAGTACTTTCCCTATACATTATCATGTATTGCAGGGAAAGTAGAACGTGAAACGGAAGGCAATAAATATCTATCGGAAAAGTCATATCAGTGACATCCAGGGGCGTGCTGGCCCACCGGGACACCGGGACATGTCCCGGTGCGCCCTCTTCTGACGGCGCCTCTCGCCTTCCTGGATGTAAAATTTTCGTTCGAATTGCTTATGTTAAAAAAAAAAAAGAAAGAAAAAAAAACGTATCTAAATAATACTTCAGTGCGAGACTGATTGCTCCGAGAAATATGGCGCAGAAGACGGTACAAGCACTCACTGCCTTTGTATTGCGGAGTTGGTGACTCTGCGACTAACCGCTCTGCCAGATGCCGCTGTTGAAACGCGAAACGAAGGAATGAGTTTGTGCTAAGTTCTTACTCCGCAGCGTATTATGAAGTGTTTTGTTGTAATTTTGGTTTATTCAAGGAAATTGAAAGACAAGGGGACGCTCTAAAAAGGAAAAAATCTCCCTTAGGCCGTCCATCTCGTTTTATTCACGTCCTGCAGTCGTAGCATTGATGCCTATGGTAAGTTTGTGTTTTATAAATGTGCTATATTTAGTTTAATTGCTTTTTTTATAGCAAATTTTGATACCCACACGTAAAAGATAACATCATTAATTGTTTTTCGGAATTATATTTCAACAAAAAATGAGTAAATTTGCTTTTTTTCTCGATATATATATATATATTTTTGCTATTTTTCTTTCAAGATGAGGCCGCCTCTAAAGCGAGGCTCCCAGGTTCACCGACATGTTAATTCGGCCCTGGTGAGACTAGGGTACTTTATTTCAACTGTATTTATTTTAATGCCTAATATTAAAGGATACTTATTAACAATCAGTATTCACTAAAATTTTGTTTTTTAAATGTCAGTTTTTTTATTTGAAGGTCATTTCGCCTTGCTATTTCCTTCTGCTTACTTATTTTTTTATTTTTAATTACTTATTTTTTTTAATTTTTAATTACTTATTATTTCAGTGTTTTCAGAGTTCCAATAATAATGAAATGGAAGAGAAAAAAAAAGAAAAGCGGCCATGAATGTAAGAAAGATAAAAGAAATAAAATGTTGCATGAATCTGCTAAAACATGCCCCAAAGTAACAGCTTTTTTATCAAAATCCTCAGATTGTGAACAACGTCATCACTCTTAGAAAATGAAGTATCGAGCCAAGGAGCGCAATTGAACGATTCTGTTGAAGAACAAAGTCTTGTAAAAGAATTCCCTAGAACTTTCTCGAATTCAGACAATGCAGAAACAACACACGAACAATTACAAGAACCAGGACTATCAACGTCAAATACAAAACCGCACTCAAGCCAAAGCACTTCATTTAATACACAAACAGTAGATATTGATTACTTTAAGAAACTAGGAGCAAATGATTTGCAATTATACTTGGCGTTCCAACCAGTTCAGCCTGATGAAAAAGAAGTGCCTTTTACAGATAGAAAATCAATATTTAAAATCGTAGAAAGTAACAGTGGTAACCAAATTTTCCGCTTTCTGGTAGGTCGGACGGTCTGGGTCTCAACAACAACAACCTAATTTTCCGAAGGCAGTGGCTATCCTACAACGGAAAAACACAACAACCGTTCTGTTTCATTTGTGTTGCGTTTACTCTGGATTAAGCGATTGGAAGCATGTCCATTAGAGACTACAGGAGCCTGAAAACTCGAAAACTCACACACAATCTGTGAACTGTTTCATGCTAATGAAAGATAAGAAAAGTGTGTCCGATCTTCTGTTTGGGAACCAAATGGCCAACAGGAAACAGGAAGTAAAAGAAAGAAGACATATAGTAGAAACAGTAGTCGATGTTTTGAAACTGATAGGTAAATAAGGTTTTCTTTTTCGGGGAAAAGTAGAATATGCTCATACTTTGGATGACGACTCAGTGAACCATGGAGATTTTTTATAGATGATTCTCATGCTAAGAAAATATGATGCAATTCCAGAGAAGCATGTGAGCAGTGTAATTTCAAAAAGTAAAACCAACCTCCTCTAGAACAGAAAACCCAACGAAATTCAGAAAAGGAAGAACATGCCAGTAGAAAGAGGAGATCAAGTTACATTTTTAAGTAACAACATGATTGTGAAAATCTTACAATACATGAACGAAGAAATGAAAAGAAAAATATGTGAGGAAGGGAAATTGGCAGGGAAGCTTTCCATCCTAATGGATACTACAGTAGATGTTTCAAGTTACGACCAATGTGCATATGTCTTATGCTACGTTAAGGGTTCTGAAGTCGTAGAAAGACTGCTAGTTATAAAATGTGTGGTTTACACCACAAGCGAGGATCTGTTTCAGTCACTCAGAACCGTTTTGGAAGATGCCGACATACCGATCAAGAACTGCGTTACTAACGCTTTTGATGGAGCTTTTAATATGAATGGTCATTTTAATGGATTGACAGCAAGATTATCTGAAGTAATTCCACACCACATTCACACTTGGTACTATGCCCATGTGCTGAACCTAGTTCTCACTGACACTGCCCAATGTCTCATTCCAACTATATCATTTTTTAATGTACTGCAAGAAGAAGCTCAAGTGTTTATGAAGGAGTCACTTAAAAGATTACAAAAACCCTTCTTTTAAGGTGGAAGCTTTTGGCATGACCAGGTGGCGGAGCCGCAGTAATGCTACGGTCAAGATATGATATTAAAAAATCTTACCCTACCAAGGTCATCTACTTATAATTGGTCAGTGCCTTGTTTAAGATATCTAGTTCTCCCGAGTTTAACTCTAAAGCAACAAATGATGCTGAAGGTCTTCTCATAAAGTTTACAAGTTTTGATACAATATTGTTAGCTATGTTGTTTATGAAATTTTTTAAGATAATCACTCCTTTGTCTGATTACTTACAGACTAAGAATCTCGATTTCGTTCAAGCATGGAAACTCATCGAAACTTCTCACTTAAAACTTAAAGAATTACGTCAAAAGTTTGATGAAACTTTACAAGCTGCAAGAACATTCGTATAGATAATGACTCGCAGTTTAGATGAAAAGTAAAAAAAGATGAGCCTTTGGAAAGTATTTGCATTGAAACTGAATTGAAAGAGAAACGACAAAGAAAGGGGAAAAAGCTTCATGGAGAAGATGCTGGTCATGAAGATGTTTTAAAATTCCTCAGAAGTAGATGGTTTTAAAATTTCAACATTTTACAGTGTCATAGATACTTTCATCAATACTAAAAACAGACTTCTCCAACACAAAAACTTGTACCTAGATCTAGCCTGGTTTGATCCTAAGCATTTTGGCAATAAAGAGCCCTTAACTCCCAAGATTTGACAATGGAAAGTTTGTTGAAGAACTTACTTCATTTGTTGATGTATGGCTCCAAATAAGCAAAAAGACAATCAGTGAAGAGTATCAAGAAGAAGATCCCACAGAACGTGATTTATCTGCTGATGACTTTGACGAAGAGGAGAACTCAACATTTCAACCTTGCAATTACAATAAGTGAAATTCTTGCTTAAAGTGTGCTTACGAAGTGCTTCTTAACTATAGCATGTACTCTCGTCAGTGTAATGAACTGTATATAAGCTGTTCTTGACAATCCCAATGACTCAAAAGTAACATGTAAAAGGGTTTTTTTCAAGTTGAAGATTATTAAAACAAGATTGAGATCTACCTTAAGCAGTGACAACTTGGAGACATTATTATTAACGCAATCTGAATCAGACTTATTGAACATTACAGACAGTGACACTATAATTGATAAGTTGTGTCAATTGATCTCTGAAATGAGGCGATTGCTCAGTGTTTAACCACTTAGTATGATATAGGTATCTTTTACTTTTATATTTACCATTTGTTAAATCCTGACAAGTAGCTGATATATGTCCAGTACATCAAATAAATCATGTTTATTTCAGGCGATATTAAATAAATATGCATATTGTAATATATATTACATCAACGGAAATCTTGCTCTCAATTATTTTATTTACCTTTATTTTTATTTAAAGCTATTTTTTTAAATACATAATTTTATGTTCTATTACTTAATGTTAAGTAAGACAAAACGATGTTTTAAGCACCCCACAGACCCCCCGGTAGTTGGCGCCCCCGTACCGGTCTATCCATCGCCCTCTTGGGGGACCCAGCACGCCCCTGGTGACATCTGAAATACTTGTCAAAATATGCGGAAAAATTCTTGCTTGTAGTCAAATGTGCATTTTTGCTTAAGGCGGGCATTTTGAATGAAGTTCTACACTGGTCTGTTATGTATAGCCAATGGCTCTACCGTGCTGAAAACATCGGTTCTCGTGAGATCACCGAAGTCAGGCAGTATCGGGCGCGGTTAGTACTTGGGAGGGTGACCACCTGGGAATACCGCGTGCTGTTGGTACTTTTCGGGCGCGGCGTCCGGTGGTTTGCGCTCTGTATTTGCACGCTGCCACAACTGCCGCCGTGTTCATGCGGAGTACGATCACCTTAAACATGTGGGTCCGTAAGTCCTTCCGAGAGGTTGGTGGTAGGGGAAGGAGGGTACGGTCCCTGTGGATGCCTCCCCCACTGGGTTCCGGTTTAAATTGGGTGGCACTTCCCGGCCATCCAAACGGTTACCTTACACCTTTCTGGTAGGTCGGACGGTCTGGGTCTCAACAGCAACTAGTCTGTTATGTATGTGAGTATTGTTTATTGTACCATTCCTGAATAAGACAACCATTCAGCAATAACAAAATTGTGTCAAATAAAAGCCTTTTGTAACAATTTTAGGGTTGATTCGACAATGCTCGGCAAATTAGTAATTGGCTTTTCTCGTCTATCTTGATACTAACTTTTTAAATTCTCCACTAAGGGCGCTGCAAAGGAATTTTTCAAAAAAGCATAAAAAAAGACATTTAATAATATTAAATAATTATTTTGTTTGTGTTATTTATTTTAGAATAAAAAATTACTAACTTTAGAGCGTTAGTTCGAATCACCCTCGAGATATTTCCAGTTTTTTTCAAATAAATGTATCTAAAAAACACATAAAATTGAACAGTAATAAATACCATCCGAGAAAATTTGGCGTAATTACCGACTAATTTGGCGAAATATCGCCAACTTAACTACTTTTTAATGTGCGGTCAAATTAAAGAAAATGTTGCCAAATACGCAAATATAACGCCTAAGTTACGAAAATGATGCCAAATTGATGAAATTATAATTTACACATTTTAATATAATGGAGTCTATTACTTTGCAGATATTAGTAATATCTTCAATTGTCAAATTAAATTCGCTTATATTTGCGAAAAATAAATTAATTTGGTACTTCAAATTAATTTTACATGTTGCCATCCAGAAAAGTTCCCAATGTCTGTGTACTTTTTAACGTTAAACATATTGTGCCTTGTCCATCATTTTTTAGCATTCAAAGAAATCAAGTACTTGTATTATGGAGGGAAAATCATGTGTAACCTACATACGAATTTTTGACAATTTCCAACATAGTTGAAAAGTGTTCTTGACTTTGTTCATTCTGTCTGTCTGTCTGTCTGTCTGTTCGTTCGCACGATAACTGCAGTAAAAATGACTTTATAAAAATGAAATTTTTGTATGTTGTTGAGACAGGCTGTGGGGCATATGGGAATATAAATGAATAATATCATCCAATTAGTTTTGGATTGAACTCGGGTTGAAAGAATGAAATACATTGAACCCTATGGGACCTAATATTTCAAACATTTTTTAAGCGGAACTAAAGTTCACAAATTGCTTCGAAAATTTTAGAAAATGATCAAATTATCGCATAATATATAACAAGAATTTCAGAAAAATATGTTCGGAAGTTTTTTAAATAATAAAATAATAGTTGCACCCATACTATATGAAGAGATCACTTGATCCACTTCAGAATAAAATATGGCACCCCTCTTTTTTCCTACTGTAAAAATCTTGATTTTTAAAGTTTCTTAAATTTATATTTAGTGTTACACGCGTCCTAAAACCGCTTTATTTTTGCGTATTTTCTGTTTATCTATATTCTGTGCCAACGCAATTACAATATTTTTTAGTTTAAATGATCATCAAACTTTGATTATTTCTACAACGAAGCCTAATTTTAACGATGCAAAATGTAAACAAGTGATTGTAAGACCAGTTGTATACGAATTGCTTAATTTTATTAACGCAAAATAATTTATCTCTAGAGTCTGGAATAAAAGTTATATGAATGAAATATTTATTGCTTTTACGTAGAGAACCAGGCAATTTACATTTCGATGACGCCATTTGAATAAAGCTCATTTTTCTATGAAGTCTTTAGTTTTCAAATATGATAAATTATTGTAGTACTGTGATAATTTAAAATATATCAGCGCGGAATGCATCGCATTTTAGAGATGTGTATATAAAATTCCATTGCAGTTGCAAAGTGTTTTATAATCAATGCTTTATGCATAATTGATATTTCTGTTTTATTTGTGAACAGTCACGTTGCTCATTTTCTCTTGGGCATTTTTTCTTGCACATTTTCCCTTGCACATTTTCTCTTCTTTATCATTAAACTTCAAAATATCAACTCGCATTATTGTGAAATTCGATAATTTGGGACTCTCAAGTTCTTAACTGTGATACTTTATGCATTCATATATGAATCCGGTGTAGCAAAAATTTTCCAATTTCCATTTCATTCAATACTGACATTTTTTTTTTTTTGAAGTCACAATAACAACTGAAACATTTTGATTTCTGGATTCAACATAAATAAATTTTAAAATGTACACTACCTTGACCTGTCGATGATGCTTTTGAACTTCAAGATGTAATGTTCAGTATATTATGGATGTAGAAAACAGGGGTACTCACCTAAAAAAAGAAATAAAATGATATATATACACTCTTTTACAAAAAAAAAACGAAGCACCATGAAGAAAGTGACTGTTTTATTGAAATTAAATATGCGTACAGCTCATACGCAGGTAATGAAATCACCTGGGAACACCGCGTGCTGTTGGCACATTTCGGGCGCGGAAGCCCGGTGGTTTGCGCGCTGGATTTTGCACACTACCACAACTGCCGCCGTGTTCATGCGGAGTACGATCACGTTAAACATGTGGGTCCGTAAGTCCTTCCGAGAGGTTGGTGGTAGGGGAAGGAGGGTACGGTCCCTGTGGATGCCTCCCCCACTGGGTTCCGGTCTAAATTGGGTGGCTCTTCCCGGCCGTCCAAACAGTTACCTTACACCTTTCTGGTAGGTCGGACGGTCTGGGTCTCAACAACAACAACAGGTAATGAAATGATTACAAAATCAAGGCCGCAGGACCCATCAATGGTTAGCAATTGCACATTGAATTTTCAAATGAGTAATTGCTGCTCCCCCCCATTGGCGGCAATGCATGCTAGTATACGTCTAGGTAAGGATTGATAAAGTTTCCTAATGTCATCCTGCAATACATTCTGCCAGGCATTCCTCAATTGCTACTCCAAATCTGCTACATTTCGGGGTGCCCGAATCTGGCGGCCCAGTATGCCCCATACATGCTCGAATGGCAAAAGGTCTGATGACCTTGCTGGTCAAGGAACAGTATCAACAGCACGGAGACAGTCCACAGATATACAAGCCGTATGTGGCGTGGCATTATCTTGTCGGAAAATGGTCCCTGATTGACGTGCTATGACGGGTAACGCAAACGGTCGCAGGATTTCATCAACATATCGTTGAGCTGTTAAAGTTGTACGCAGGATGACTAGGGACGACCTGCTGTCGTAAGAGATAGCACCCCACGTCATCACACCAAGGGTAATGACTGTGTGCCTGTGTAAAACAAAAGCTGATTGGGGCCGTTGGCCATGGCGCCCCCACACACGTACCCCATGATCATCTGCTGAAAGACTGAAGAGTGATTCATTGCTGAACACTATGCGATGCCAGCCTGCTGGCAACCATGAAGCTCGGCTACGACACCACTCCAAACGACTCTCTCGATGTTGTGGGGTTACGTACAGACGTCTTAAAGACCGCCATGAGCGTAACCCCACCTCAGCCAAGCGCCGTGAGATGGTGGAAGGTACCACGGGTGGTATGGAAGAGGCTGTAGCACGTTGGGTGGCAGACAATGGTGCCATTGGGACAGTTCGGGCCTGTCGCACAAGCATCGGATCTTTCCTCGCATTCGTCCACCTTGGCCTTCCAGAGCCTTCATTCCGTCAATGAGTGCTGCCAGCAGTGTCTGTTCGGTGCATGTGGCGGCCTGTTGCTCGGTATGACCAACCAGCTTCACGCATCCCGACTATACGACCACGATCGAACTCGTCTAATTTCTTATAAGATCTTCGGCAGCGTCGTAATGGCATTATTGGTTGTATCTCCACGGAACTGCAACGACGATAACGAGCAAAGATAAACCGTCCACATGTTTAACCTGTTTTATAAGATGCTAGTTGCTCAGTAGAAACGCGCGCTATAACCGAAGTTAACACTCATTGGTCTTGCAAGTTAAATCCTTTGCATACTTGGTATAAAGGAATTTGCATGCGAATTTTCGAGATGATCGGATTACTTTTTAGAGGGTTTTTTTATTGTAAAAGAGTGTATCTCACAAAGACAAGAAATGCTTATCAGAATTATACTTCACTTCAACATATTATTTCTAATAGTGGCTTAAAATATGTGAAAATTACAAGACACAAAAATACGTATTTCAGCGTTTATTTACTTTATAGAACGCATTATCCGGAGTTGTCTGGGTTTTAAATAATCGCCCTTCTACTGCAATAATACAGATAAAGCTAACGCCCTTCAATTTTTAAATCGCCTGTTTTGAACTAAAACCATTAGTACGTTCTGTTTTCTCCATGTGCAACCATGACAATTATACAACGCGGACATAATACGCTCTAAATGAGCTCCTGTGAAACGCCCTAAATAAACTCCTGTAATAAATCCTAAACAAGCTCCTATGATACGCCCTAAATAAACTCATGTAATAAGACCTAAATAAACTCCTACGATACGCCCTAAATAATCTCCTGTGATACGCCCTAAATAGGCTTCTATGATACGGCCTAAATAAGAGCTCAATCGCCGGCCGTTGGTGGAACGACACAATGAAAATTCTTGAAGTTGTAAAAACGAAAAAAAAATTCTTTAACCCGGACGTTAAATTAAAAAAATTATTGCTATCTCAGAGAATTTTCATTCAATGTAAGTCAAATTTTATCAAAATACTCATGATAATAACACCACATTACAAAATATGAGGGCAAAATCTCTTAAATCCGCAAAATTAGAAAACCAATAAATTAAATGCCCTTAATTGCAAGCAGATGTATTTTCGTCTTTAATTAAAGTACTCACTTTTTAATATAGTCTTCGGCGGCAAGGAATGAATAAGTTTTTATTTAACAAAATTGCCGAAAATGGTAATTTTCAACTCTAAAATTTTGCATATTTTAAGTTAATTCGAATTTTATATATATATATCTCGCTGAGGTGCACATTACTGAGATGCGAAACACCTCTGTAGAAAATTTCACGGCTGTCCGACGCCTCGATTTCCCACTGCAGAGAACACAGACAGAAAAACAAACATATTCTGTTATTCTGCAAGATGGTTTAAATACAATAAATAATTCATAGTTACAAAACTCTCCGACAGAGGGGGTACGTACTTAAAGATTGAAATCAGTAGCTATTCCATCATCAAATGACTGACTTGGCTTTTGAGTGCGGAAAAGCTCTAATAAGCAGGAAACTGGTCACCACAGTGGAAGGATTGATTTACAAGATTTTTGAAGTCTAAGATGGATTGAATGGCATATTTTGTTACTTAATTAAGTGTCAATCCGGAGAACTTCAAAAGTAAATACTAAATGTTACATTTAATAATAAAATCCAACTTTAACATTCCAATTAGATTTTTTCACTGCCAATCTATCATCTAGAAGGAAAACTTTAGAATGAGAGGTCTATACAAGGTCATACTGCTAAGGGGATATTGTTTTCATAAAGACAATCTGATTCATACAGGTATTCTAAAAGTTGGAAGATTTTCATCAAGGGTCAGATACGGCCTTAGTAACAAGGAAGGAATGATACCATTCGAGACATTTTTAAGGGAAACTGTGCCGTAGTTACATTACATAATATGAAATATACCACAAAACGAAAACACGCTGATCGAAAAATGAAACATTCCCTCAGAAAGCGATTCCCCATTACAATGGTCAATCTCGTACTGCTATGCCTTGAGTTGGGACATTTTGTGGATGACTGGAATATATTTACGTTGTATGCTATAAACGTTACAGAAACCTAAGGGTTTTCGTAAGGTTCAGTAATTAATCAAAAATATACGACAGAGATCTGCATGGTCCAAAATTTAGACATTAGATTTGGGGCAACTATAAAAAATCTTGATTTATTTTCAGTTTCCATACTACTTCCATGTAGTACTTAGTTTCGACCTGGCAAAAATGTTTTAGTTTGTGCCAGCTCGAACATTTATTTATTTTTTAAATATATCAAAATCTATAAAGACAAGTCCCCATTTTTACCTAAATTGATTATTTAAGTAATTTTTTTTAACTTTTAACCTTCTTTCCTCACCGCCGATGTAAGCAGCATTTAATACATTGTATTAAAATTTCTTTTAAACTTTTCCAGACAAAGATATCATAATCGAATTTAACAAAACTAGACAGGTTTCTTTTCCCATGAATCGTACCAAAATCTAATAAGCACCAGGGTAACCCACAAGTGACTTATCTACCAAATTTTGTGAAATTTGGTCTACTAGATTTTCAATTAGAGTCGATACAGGTAATTTTTGCTGACCATTTCGCAAAAAGAGACGGGCATTTTATCCCGAATCGTACCGAAATCTAATCAGCAGAAGGGTAACACCCAAAGTGACTTACCAAAAAATTTTATGATATTGGTCAATTAGCTTTTGAGTTAAAGTGGATACATACATTGCACAGCAGACACATCGATCCAATCTTTTTTTCAAACTGAACCCATAACTGCACGATTCGAAACTTCTACAGAAAATGCTAGCGAACTCGACCCGTGAGTCAGATCAGACATAGGCTCCAGCACGTGTGGATCTCTATACCATATCGCACGCTTGCTTCAAAAGAGACGATTCGTAAAAGGAAAATGTTTAAAAAGTGATGAAACAATTTATCAACCGATTATATTATAAAATTATCAACCACTAATCTATAACAAGAATTTGTTATATATAACATCATATTATGATTTTAGTTAACTTTGAGAATCTTTCAAGAAAACGCCAAATTACATCCATATTTTCAGCTATAATGCAGTTGATATCTCTATTTTGAGCAATGGCAATTTTGGTGTCTTATTTATACATTACGCAGGCTTAGTTTTAGGTTAAGGCACTTTTTGCTAAACTATCACACTTTTACAGATCACACTTGATCACTTTCTGGGATTCTTCATAAGCAAACAAATGTAATCTGGGGTAAGCCATTATAAAGACAAGTTAGCACACTTTTGATGATATTTACACTCAGCTTAGATATAGTGATAACTCACACATTACACTTGTTTGAATAGTGTCACTTTTAAAGAGGTCGTTTATGTGACCTTTGAATTCAGACATCGCTCCTGATTTATTTTTTTTAGTCCGTTTCTCCGCTATAACCGCTAAGACACGGGTGGGCTATTAAAATAGATTTCTTGCGAATATGTCGATGTTAGAATATAAATACATTTCAGAGGAAATTTAGGTATTAAAACTTTGTAAGCTACTCGAGAAATTGTGGATATCCAGGTCAGACCCGTTAGATTTTCCATTTCATAAAATCAGGAAAGTGATGGACTATCCATCCCTTACCACCTGTGGACCGGAGTTTCACACTTATTACTGCTCGTCAGGCGATGAAATATATGATTAGTGAGCAAGCACAACACTTTTTACAGAAAGTATTTCAATTTTTTTCTGGTAGAAATGGATTACTTTGAACCCAGTAACGATAAAGAACGTTATTTCAAACCCACTCACCGTTAACAAAACTACAAGCATGCAGGATAACTGTAAACTCACTACTTCCCTATAACAAGCATAAATCACTTTACTGCAATCCTAGTATATTTGCTGTTTCGGGGGAAGCTTCTGTTTGTTCCATAACTGAAAATCCTTACTTTAAAAAGTTCAATGATCATGGTCCATCCCGTGCTGACGAGCGAAACCATTGCCCACGGGTGGTGATGGATCTTCAATTGAGTACTATCTTGCATTTATGCAATACCTTATTACACCGGCAGTTATCGTTTCACTGCTTCCATTTGTGTTTTGTCCGGTAATTACACACTATACTAGAAACGAACTCGAACATCAGAAAAAAGGATCTTAGGTCAGCTATTATTACATGTAACATAATATAGATGTTACTTCAAGTACACTCATTAAGTTATTTTAAGTACCATCATTAAATTACTTTAAGTACAATATATATTACTTTAAGTATAGTCATTGAGTTACTTTAAATACAAATGTATAATTTACATAGCATTTTTGAAAGAAATAGCACATAAATATTTGAGGAAAATACCACAAAATTTGCAATTTAGCTTATTTTACAATTTAGCTTATTTTTTAATTTAGCTTATTTTATAATTTAGCTTATTTTACAACTTAACTTATTTTATAATTTAGCTTATTTTATATATTAATTTGATTAGAAATACATTAAATATTTTTTTCAATGCACAAGAATTACAAATCACTTACAAATCAATTTCATGCTCATTCAATATGATATATTTTCTTATTTATTTTTAAGCGTAAACAATATGAAGTATGTACCAGAAACAGTGGCTTTTCCAGAAACTTTCCAAAGAGCGTGCAAAATATTTTATTAAATATAATTAAAATTAAACAATTTTTCTAATAAGTAATATCTAGTAGTAATCAATTGATGAATAATTATTTTTTAGAAGTATCAAAGTCAAGAAAGTGGCCATTTCTCAATAATCCCAAGACTAATTGAAAAAAATCTACATTGGCTACTTCTTTTCGAATAATAAACTATTTTAACTAAGGACTGTTTAATCAGAAACGATTAATACACATTAATTACATATTAAGTCAAATGCGTACAAAATTAATAAAAGGTACAATAAAACAAAATTAATAAAAGGTACAATAAAACAAAATTAATAAAAGGTACAATATAACAACGATTATACAATATGATTTCAAACAAATAAATAAGATTTTACTCGTATTTCAAAATAATCTTTTGATTTTTTAGGAACTCCATCCTATACAAAATGCATAATACATATGACAGATGAAACATTTTGAATGTACCCTACATGCCTTACATTATCTTATAAATTTTAATATTTCGATGAACGATTTTAAAGATAATTTTCCATAGGACTCAACTTAATCTCACTGCAAAAATGAATATATAAACTTAATCATCTATATCATAAACTTTTTAATTACCGATCTCGATCATTACAGCCTAAGTTCAATCTTTGTGAAATTTGATGCGTGGTACAATCATATTTGTCGATATCCAGAGGCTCGCCAAATTGTGAGACTTGATAAGTTTACTTGTGGTAAGTAACTCCAGGTATGGGACGAAGAGTTATAAAAAATTTGAAACCGGTCCATGAATACTGTTACCTACAATGGGAGCACGATCTTTAAATAAAAAAAATTGCATATTCAAAACCATTTTGGTCGAACATTAATTGCATATATTTTCAAGATAAACTTTTTTTACAATTATAATCCACTAATATTTTAAAGATAAACTTTTCGTAAATCCTCAAATTTATAGTAAAATTAAAATTTTAGCGCCTCTATTTGGCACCTAAAAATATATCGCTGACCTCTCTACATAAGCCAGTATAAAAATATTCTTCGCAATGCAGACGATGATCTCTAACTTAACCAGACCTGCAGCATATAAAACTTATAAAAATACTTCAATACAGTTTGTTTTTAAGAGTATTCACTAATCAAGATAGAAGATTTATCAGTACTTACGGGACACGCTGCAACTTAAAACTGTCGAAAAATGTTCTTAACATGACACATCACCATGGCCAAATGCTCAAGTATATTCGAAATGGCTATATTCGTATTTTCTTTAAGTCCATAAGTCAAAGCTTAAATCTGTCGTTTCTCAGTTCAAAACAAACAAATCATATTAATTACACATATTATATCGCGCATGCCTGAAAAGCAGGACAAATTTGACAAGAATTGCCAAAACGACAGATAGTGATTCACCTTCGTTACAGAAATAAATCGAAAGCATTTACGCTACATCGATAACATGATATCTTACAGTAACGATTTCCATTACTGCGTACGTTCAAAACTCTCGACCGATATGATAAAATGTTTTGCCTTGTCACAAAAAGTAACGTTAATTGCCGCGTTAAGAACTTCTCAGATTCTTACAATATTCCTGTAATTCAGATTAAAAATAAGTGATAAGCTTTAGAAAATCCAAAACTTCGTTACGTAAGCTGGAAAATAATTTACTGCGGCACTAACTGCGCATGTCTCTCTAGTTGAGAAAAATAATGGCTGGTGGATAAGTCAGTGGTGTTCAAAGCGGTCAAGCTGTGGTGGTAGTGCGTTCAGATTGGTCACAGGGAGTGACGTAAAGAGTGGTTTTAGGTATCTCTTAAAACCGAAAGGTATTTCGGTAGTTTTAATCGGTAGTACTTCGGATTTTAATAATTCGTTATCGTTCTTCGCTATCTTTACAAAGTTTTAATGTTTTTTAAATCATCTGATGAAGATAGTGGTAGATTTAAAATTACCAAACTTCGTTGTATCAGATAAAAATTCAGCAACTGAGACACATACTATGCATATTTCTTCAGCAGACAAAGACATTGACAATAGTTGCGTTAAAAACTACCAAACGATCACAGAATGAGTTTTCTTAGTCATAGGGCGCCTTTCTATCACTTTAAAATTTAATATACTTTGAGCACGGCTAACTTGAATGAGTGATTTAACTGAACATTTTGCGTTCTGGAACAAATAATTTTAGAAAAACCGTTTTCTATAATGCATTCCAGACTTTGGTCCTTATGCCAAATAAATGTTTATAGCAAGTGGCGTCCACTTCTGGATAGGCGTATGGGAGCAATCGCTCAATTCCGCTCCATGACGATATACCACTGACTTTTTACTGTGGAAGTTGTGGTTGGTTGTTAACTTAATTTTGTCTTCATACGCCTGTTCAGCATACATTGGCTTTCATAAAAACTGAATTAATTTTGAATACCAATTTAGAATATTTTTCATTTAAATAAGAAAAGCTATGAATCCATGAATATAATTTTGAATTTTAGTTATTGAAATAGATTAATTTAAACTCAAACCATTGGTTTAATACAGACAATTTTTAGTTTCTAAATATTGAAAACTTTCAATATTAAGACTTTATTATTAGTGAAGGTTCATTGGTTTTCCTGCACATCTTTACAGTCACATTAACTTTACTTTATTTCTACTCAGACCGTCCGACCTACCCGAAAGTGTAAGGTATCATCTCGCATGAACTTTCAGACCTACAGATTTATCGTGGTCATACGCCGCATAGACACTCCGAACATCGAGAATGGACCCCGGAACTGCCGCATGCAATTGTTCCGCATAATTAATGAGCTATTCCTGCACAAGTTATCTTTGCCGTAAGTTTTAGTTTTATTACTTATATTTTTATTGCCCATTAATCTAAAAACTTTCACTTCAATAACCCCTCAGTTAATAAAGTGAGTAAATGTACATGGAAAAGAATTTAATATTAATAAAATAGGAAATATATACGACTTAAGGAAAATAGAAATAATTTTTGCTCCACGGTTTAAGTTTTAATAGCAAATTCATATATTAAACATATAAATTTCATTCAAAATTGTTAATAAATTTAATAAATATTGCTTTAAGTTTTTATCTTGTTACTTACTTAAAGAATATGGTAAGATTGCTTGAAGAACGTTAAATACAAGAATTTTACACTGTAAATTATATTATGTTTTGTCATCATTAATATGTGCTAGTGTATACCAATGAAAAATCATGGAAATATGTATATGCCTTAAATCCCAAAGATACTGAAATCATACCTCAGAAAGCATTTAGAAGAGACTTGGGTATTATAGTACCTGGTTGCTAATGGACCTCAATGGTTTCTCTCTCCATCTCTGGGAGAGAGAAACCATTGAGGAGGGATTAGATGAAGTGGGTAGTTTCTTTGTTAGCCCCCACCTGAGGGAGACTAAACTCATTGGCATCTGGAGATCTAACTTACTCGAAATCATATTATTTGATTGCATATTTTTGTTATATATTGTAGTTTATGATATTCATAATCATTATAAATTGTATATGCTGCCTTGTTAGCCGAAAGGTTCGTGAGTTAGAATCCCACTTGTAAGAATAATTGTTCCATCCTTCCATGAATGTTGTACAGAGCATGGAATGTTGTAAAGGAATGTCTGTAAAGTATGTACCGTCATCCGTGGTGGGCCAGGGAAATATCATATGACGACAAAATTATTGACGATCCGGCCAATATGGAGGATGTTTTGTTATTTTAGTTAATCAAGTCCCTGCCCAATAAATTATATATATATATATATATATATATATATATATATATATATATATATACATGAAGTCCCAAAAACATTGACCTCGGCTTTTATTCCTTAAATATTGATCTTAGACATATACAATAAATTACACAGTTGCGTAAAAAAGGTACAGAATTTTATGAAATCGCTAAAAATTTTCAGGGAATTAAATTTTAAGAAATGCAAAATTTAAATTTTTATACGGTCTCCGCACAAAAACATTTCCAACGAGTAAAATGTGCCCCATACACTAATAATGTGATGTACATAATTTCAGCATTTTATCAGAAAAAGTCCCAGAGATATGTTTAAACAAATTTGGGGAGGGATTAATCACAAAATAAAATGTAAATGTTTACAGCAAGAGTGCAAACGTCGCAACGCAGAAATGCATTATAGGCAAATAATATCTGCCTCTTATCTTTAATGGATCTTTGGCATGGATGAAAAATATTTTGAACAATCTTTGTGTAAAGTTATAATTTCTACACAGTGTAGATACTTTTATACCAATAAATAACAAAATTATTATTTATTTATGTAATCATTGTTTTCTTCCGTAATTTGTGTATGACCTCTGAAACGCGATCTGCTGACATGATTTTTCCCTCTGAGAACCCATGTCGATCCATCGAAAAGTGGTGTAAGTCAGTATTTTTGTCTTTTCACATCTCTGGGACTTTTTATGATAAAATGCTGAAATTTTGTACACAACCTTATTAGTGTATGAGGCACATTTTACTCATTGGAAATCTTATTGTACGGGGGCCGTATAAAAATTTAAATTTTGTATTTCTTAAAATTTAATTCCCTTGAAAATTTTAATCAATTTCATAAAATTCTGTACCTTTTTCATGCAACTTTGTAATTTATTATATATGTCTAAGATCAATATTTAAGGAATAAAAACCGAGGTCACTGTTTTTGGGACACCCTATATATATATATACACAGGGTGATTCACAAAAGATGGGCCAAACTTTACGAAGTGGTAATACACACCAAACCAAGAATTTTTCATCATATTTTACTGGGCGGGAAATGAAACGTAAAAGCGCTGTAGGGTGCTTACTCGTTAGAAAGAGGCCACTCAGTAAACTTAAAAACAGCCTTGTGGTCGTTATTTTCTGGTTGAAGAAATTCACATATGCATATTTCATCTCGGGAAGAAGAAGAAGAACCATTATGCAAATTTTCGCAATTGGGCGAGAGACAAAGAACTAACAGAACGTCACTCCTCTTGAATCTGAAGAGGAACTCGTCAGATTCTTTCGACAGCAGCGCCAGAATTTCGGCCGCTGCTGCCAAAGTGCGAGACATATCTAGTCTGGTCGAGAGATTTCGTCAATCCCTCCATCACCGCTGTGAGGCGTGGAGGGATTTGCGAACGAGGGATTCAGGATGGCGGTCGCTTTTTTGAGGCATTACTGTAATTATTGTCTATTAAATATCATTTTATAACTTCTAAGTCATTCTTGTGTTTTCACCTTACCTCATAGGTTTTACCATGAAGCGCCCAATGGCGCCTTTAAGTTTCATTTCCGACCCTGTAAACAATGACGAAAAATGCTTGATTTGATGTGTACTACTACCACCTCGTAAAGTTATTTTTAATATAATTATAGTTGGGTTTTATGCAGAACTCTATAGTACTGGGATTTTGGCATTTTAGTTGTTGTTGTTGTTGATACCCAGACCGTCCGACCTACCAGAAAGGTGTAAGGTATCTGTTTGGACGGCCGGGAAGTGCCACCTAATTTTGACCAGAACCCAGTGGGGTGAGACATCCACAGGGGCCGTACCCTCCTTTGGCACTTTTAGTGTCTTTTAAAGCTAGATTCAGATATCACCATGCTGTCAAGGGAGGGATGTCTTTTGTGAAAGGCTCGCTGTTTCTGAAAGACTGCGCCGCATTAACACGCATGGCAGGAAAATTCCGAAAATCTAGAAATACAATCTGTCAATTTCATTTAAAGTCAGATTTCAATTCTTGACCTACAGATTGACAGAACCTGTTTTTGTGGTTAACATTGTAAACAATATACTACTATGCTTCGATGCTTCAGTAAGATACCAACCCGTCATACCGATCTCATATGAATTTTTTAACGCATCATTCAATAAATCGAATCGATGCAATATCGAAATAGTATATTTTGAGTACCAAGTACTCGTATATTTTGAGTTAACTTGAGACCGTGGCATGAAACTTTAGCTTTGTCTTTTGATCACTTACTTATGGAATGGATCTAATAAGTAACCATTTAAAAAAATTACGAATTTAAAAATTGGTATCAACTTTCATTCCGATCAGTCAAATCTTTTTAATCATATATCACTAAGTATTAGCACACTACTGCATATAGACAAACTGGAATCTGAAGTTTTGTTAAACCAATGCTTTTCCTATATAATAATATTTGATAGTAAAATTGACAGTTCGAAAATAGTTCAACCTTAGAACCCTTAAAGTCATTTTATAAAACCAATTCAGTTTCCTGCTGAAATTATGTTGCAAACACAGAATTGCAGGACCAAATACATCACCTTCCAACTATTTCGGTCCTATATAAAACTCTTGAGCAATTTGGTTATCACCCTTTCTACTCAGCACATTATTTAGTTCATCCTTATAACCCTTAATGTCCTCTTGTAAAACCAATTCTGTTTCTTTTTAAAATTATATTGCAAACACAGAATTGCAGGACCAAATACATCAGCTTCTATTTCCATCTATTTCTGTCCTATGTATAACTCTTGTGCAATTTGGTCATCACCCTTTCTACTCAGCACATTCTTTAGTTCGTCCTTAGAACACTTAAAATCCCCTTGTAAAACCAATTCTGCTTCCTGCTAAAATGATGTTATAAACACAGAATTGCAGGACCAAATACATCACCTACCATATATTTCTGCTCTATATATAACTCTTGTTCAATTTGGTTATCACCCCTTTTACTCAGCACATTCTTTAGCGCCCCGCCCCTCCTCTGATATTAAGTTTTGACCATTGCTCAGCTTCATGTAATGACCACTATCCAGTAGACACGCAGGGTGGGTGGAGATAACTCCTTTCAAGTGAGATGGAAGACGATTTTCTTCTCAATTCCACCCCACTTTTCACGATATGTATTTCCAGGAAGTATTTCTGGAAGCAGTTTTCTTGAAAAGAAGATATACATTTTCAGTTATAGGAGCATTCATGTAGACATGCGCTTATTTTAAGGAGTTATGGAGGAGAATAAAAAAATCTAATATGAACAGCAAATGACTTTCCCTACAGACTGATATTCATTTTCTGTTTCTCGTACGTAGTATTGAGAAAGTATTGTTTTCCCGAAACTTTTCGATTTCGATATGTTAATGGCAATATATATTTTAAGACCTCCTGAGCACATTTTGACTATATTTGGAGTGAGGTCCGTCTGTCTGCCTGTCTGTCTATGTGTTGTTTGCGGTCGATTTTTTTCTGTACACAAAAGCAGCCACAAATATTAATCGATTTTCACGACATTTTATATCCTGCAACAATTTTATATCAACAAATCTATAACTAGTTATTTTATTTAAATTCAAAATTTTATATATTTTTTTCGTGGTAGCATAGGACTAAATTGAATCATGCATAAAAAGGTTTATTTATAGCTCAAAGATCACGAATCTTCATAGTTTCAATCATTGTTGTGGGAAATAGACGCAATACAATGTTTCTTGCTCGTAGCTTTATTAACCCCTCCCCCAGGGGTAACTTGAAAGTGACCCCCGGGGGGTGTACATTGCCATGTATGGCATCAATCGAAAGATTTTTTCAAGCCCTTTAAAGTGAAGGGTAATACGCTACAGTTATAATCATTTGGAACCACGATAAAGCTTTTCATACTTTTCTTGTAAAATTTAAAAATATATTCTGGTATGAAAAAGTCGTGTTCAGCTACGTTCCAGTTAATTCTTCGTGTATTCCACAACGCACTGATTTCAGTTTCATCGCATAAATTAATACTTAAAACGAACACGTATTTGATATTGTATCCAATTCTCAGTTTTATTTTTTTTTCTTTTGACAAATTAACTCATTTTAAAGCATCACCACCTCGCTAAAATTCCCAAAACTGAAAATCTCAAAAACGGTTTATCTACAATAATGGGGTCGCTTTTATTTGTTTTCCAATCTGAACGATGTTTAAAACACATATATAAAAAATCTGATGTGGGCAGCACATGACTTTCCTTATATAATGCAATCAATTTACTACTTTTACAGTAAAAAAAAATAGATTATTATTATAGTAGATATTTATGTTCTTTCCAAGATATTGAATTTTCGGCAATGAGTCGTAATTTTCATTGACTTAGCGTCATTTTTATTCATTTAGCGAGTTTTTCGTTAATTTAGCAACATTGAAGAAAGTCGCCAAGTTGGCGACATCCCATCAAATTCGTCGCCAAAATCTCGCCAAGCGTTATGGACGGAAAAATAAGTTATTCTTACAGCAGATAAATGACTATTGGAGTTCAAATACAAAAGTATTACTCACAGTATCTTTTTTCATGAATAAAACGAGCTAGATCCACGAAAATGATGTCACAAATTTATCGCATGGTATTACATATGAAAAATGAACATGTTTCTCAATAGGAAATTTTATTTTTATTTTACATGATTTTTTGATAATTTTTTTGAAAAATGTGCAATATCTCGAGAACGGTTCATGCTAGCGTTCTAAAATTTATGTCAATCATTTTCTAATGAAAAATTACATAAGAAATGTCTATTTGCGTAACTTTATTAGAGATTTTGATTTTTTGACGATTTTTTCAACATTTCACTCCAAATTTTAGGGGGATTCTGAACATTCGATTGCATATAAAAACAATAGGCTTCCAGTGTTTACGGATTCTAATTTTTGTACCAAATTTCATTCGAATCGGTCCATTCGTTCGTTAGTTATCGTCTCCACAGACTCACTGACACACACACATACACACACACACAGACATCACTTCAAAAATGTTCGATTTGTGATCAGGGATGCTTGAAACGTGCTTTTCCGTCGAAAACTCGAATTCGAATTTTCGACCCCGTCACAATACTTTCCTTATACATTATTATATATAAGGAAAGTAAAAATGCATTTGAAGGTTCTCAGTTTTTTATTTCAGAATTTGACGGGGGTCAGGACATTTATAAAAATAAGTTAGTTTTAAAACATATTTTTTAACTTCAAATCTTTATGAATGATTTTACTTACAGTGCCAGAAAATATTCCCAGTTTCGAGGCAATGGTCCTTTGAGTCGGTGCATTTTCTTTTAGGATCAGAGACTTCACTTTCTTGATATTTACACGCATTCGAACAGTCTTAGGATGCGATTTTGCGGCCATTTTTACATTTTTATTTTCAGCTAGACGCTTTTTCCTTTTCAAACTTAATATATTAAAAATAGCTTTCCTTGAAATGCAATAACCTCGATTTTTACGCCGCTTTACAATTTGTTGATATGAATATTTTTCCTCGGAAAGCGCATTTACGTACCTTCGAGCCATCTATCAATTTCAGGGGCCATTTTCAAAATAAATATTTTATTCTACATTCCAATCAAAACAAAACAGTAGCAGATGATTATATTGAAAATGTCAAATCTTTATCTCAAAATGCTAACGAGAAACATAAATACAAAATCGTTTCCATAAAGTGCAAACGACCGTCTATATTTCTCAAATCGGACCAAAATTAAGTCAGCAACAACCAAATTTCATGGCATTTTGTTGGATAGTTTTTAAACTAAAGTCGATGCACACAGTGCACAGACTGACAGATAGACAGATATAAAGATGCATCCGACAAATACAAATATCCCTTTTAAATTAGATTTCTTGTATTCTAGAATTCCACATAAGAAAAATATACATAAGGAAAGCTCCTCTCTGACTGTCTATAACGCTCAACGATAAATTTGGCGACAATTTTGCTGACTTGGTGCTACAATTGATAAAGTATAGCTTACTTGAAGAATTTTTAAAGTATCACCAAATTGACAAAAATGACGTTAAATTAACGGAAATTACACCAATTGATTCCATATCTTGGAAGTACTGAAAAAGGCGAAATAAAATCCAGTGTCAAAGAAGACATAATAGGTATAAAATAGAGTCTACATACCTATATGAATAAAATAAATCTGATGTCTCAACGAATAATTATGTACAGGGTCCACAGAACAATATTTTTGTCATTGAATTAACATTACTTAGGGCGCTATTGGTAGCTTCTTAGACCAAATACAATTACTTCTTCATACTCATGTGCAAAATCCTTATCAAAAACAATTGACATTCTATTAATATCTCGTTAAAAGTATGGCTATGGGCGAAATCTTCGATGTCAAGTACAAAACTGTTATAAAATGTGTATTCTCTTGTGAATGGAACGAACTAAATCTCCCCAAGAATTACGTTAACTGATTTGTTGAACGATATTAAATATGGAAAGTGAAAATTTTTGATGATGTTTACAACTTTTTAATTTTGATACATTTATTTGAAAAACGTGCAATATCTCGAGAACGCTTCGTGCTAGCGTTCTAAAATTTATGTCTTTCATTTTCTACTAAAACATGACATATAAAATGATTATTTATTTAACATTAGTGAATGTGATGATATTTTTATGCTTAATTCATTTGAAAATTGAGAGGGTCTTCTGAACATTCAGTAGCGTTTAAAATCAATAGGGTGCCAGTATTCACTGATTGTCCTTCTGCGACCCAGACCGTCCGACCTATCAGAAAGGTATAAAGTATCTGTTTGGACGGCCGGGAAGTGCCACCCAATTTAGACAGGAATTCAGTGGGAGAGGCATCCACAAGGACCGTACCCTCCTTCCCCTACCACCAACTTCTCGGAAGTATTCACTGATTGTAATAGTCGTGCCAAATTATTTTTGAAACGTTTCATTTGTTTATGTGATATCGCATCTATAGACCCAGACTCACGAACACACACGCTCTAGCATACACATACGCACAAATACATACAAACCCACAAACATACACTTAAACACTAACATGAGCACACGCACTAACATAAACACAAACACTAACATACACACACGCACTAACATACACCCACGCACAAATATACACGCACGCCCAAACATATATACACACACTAACATACACACACGCACAAACATATACACAGACGCACAAACATGTGCACACAAGCACAAACATACACACAGAGAGGCATCACCCCAAAAACGTTCGATTCGAGTTCAGGGATGCTTGAAATGTCTCGTCCAAAATACGAATATTCGACTCCCCGTCACAATACCTTCCCTATCCATTGTGTGTAAGGAAATTTATTATTAAAAATTTATTAACACGCATAAGTATGAAATATCTTTAATTCTCTTATTAATATATAAGTAAACACATTTCTAGATTAGTCCACTTATTTCTCTTGTATGTTTTCCACAGGCACCATTTCCGCCCCTGCTTCAGACACGAATGTTGCGGACATGTAAGGGGGGAATTTAGGGCTTTATGACCCAGGGCGTCTCTTTTCAGGGCGGGAAACACGTGACAACAACAGATGCTTCGCGAGTGGAGCTGGGATGAGCGGAAAACTTTAGCCAGCAGAAGCAAAACAATTACGATAATAAAATCTGGTGTGGTGCAATCCGTGACTTTCACAGTATAATATCATTCATTTAAAACAATTTATATCATAATAAACAAAATAGAGAACAGATATTGTTTGTAATGCATATTTCTTTTTCTTGCAAGCTAACATATTTATTTTGATTTATTTCTATACATACTGTTGGTATCGATCACGGAACAGATCCATACGGAACGAGAATTTTGGAGAAGGAGAAAATGAGGTGGTCAGAAAATATTTTCAAATCCTTCAAAAGCCGATGTAGAAAGCTGAATCTTTGCATGCTTACAGTATCGACTACATGATAGAACGTGACGGATTCGCGATTGCCACTCCGGCGATTTGACAAAATACAGACCTTTCACATGAAAGAATTGAATTATTTTTGCTATAAATTTATATATTTATTTGTAATATATGTTAATTGTGGTATCTATTTTTCCGATTTTCCCTACGGAAATTTATATTCACGATTGCTGGTTGTATAAAATATCATGTCTGTCAATTCCTTATTATTGCCACTGATGATGTATACTTTGTTGTCCGAAAGTGCTTTGGCCTTTTGAAACACTTTTCATATACGTCATCGATGATGTATTGAATAAAGACGGTTTACAATATTTGTAGTCTTTTTTAAATATATTGATATATTTTAGACGTGTTTTACCACACTTAACTGTCACACGAACTTTGAAAGATGTATTGGACAAAGTGAAGAGGGTGTTGCAATGTCCCCCCAAACCCTCCAAAAGTCCACAGCTGACCAATAAAGCTGAAACTTTGCAACTTTTAGTACTGACCAGGAGGTAGAATCTAAGACAGCTACTTTTGTGGGCCATCTGTTTTCGTTCCTAAGCAACATTTGTTAAACAAAATAGAACATATTAAACTAAATAAGTAAACTTCATTTTTTAAGAATGTTAATTTTCTTGTCTTTGACATGTTTACTAATTATACATTAATAGATTATCATGATGATTTTTACTGATTTTTTTTTATTTAAAAATTTAAATCATTCGAACATTTGTAGAGCTTCTGGATCTTTGATCTCGTTTATAAACAATAGGATTGCTGCATTCAAAAACTGTGACAATAGTACTACATTGCATTCGAAACATTCCATCCGTTCGTCATATCGCGTAAACGAACACACATGCACGCAGACATCACTTCGAGAAAGTTCGATCTGAGTTCCGGGATTATCAAAAAGTGTAAATCTGTTGAAAACTCGAATTCGATTTTTCGACCGGTTCTGTGACAGACATATGGCGTGCATAGATCATGAAATGTAGCAAGCATAATTTCACTCTCTCTTCCCTCACTTTCCCTCTTTTTCTCTCTCTTACTTTCTGTTTCCCTTCCCTGTCCTCTTTCTTGCTCACTCACGGTCCCACACACACACAAACACGCATGCAAACATGCACATACACAATACATACACCCTTTCAAAAACGTTCCATTCGAGTTCAGAGATTAGCAAAAGGTATAAATCTGTTATAAGCACGAAATCGGTTTTTGACCGGTTCATGCGAAATCGCGTTCACAAACTCATGGACATACACCCATACATGCATGCAAACAAACATACGAGCTTAACACATGCACAAACAACACATACGTACAGACATAGCTTCAAACACGTTCAGTCCAAACTCAGGGATGATCAAAACGTGTAAATCTACCGAAAATTCAAATTCGAATTTTCGACACCCTCCACAATACTTTCTCAATCTATACATGTACGGGTAAAGAACGTAAAAAACAACGATGCAATTATATTTGGCACAAAACCACGTTTTTCGCTAATTTGACGTGTTTCGTGTATAGATACGTAAATTTTGGCAATCGCCCACACAAAAGAGACACAAACTTACCTCACCCGATGGACCAATTCTTGGGTCGAAAACCACATCTTCTAGCCCCGCACCTGCACGCCGAAAATCATATCCATCCACCGGGAGCCATAATAGCTAAATTTCAAAAACTTCGAGCACGAGATTTGTAATAAGGAGAAGGGTCGTACGCATGCGCCGTTTAGTACGTCAAAGAGTAAAAAAAAAATGGAAATAAGAAAAATCTTCGCGTACTTGTTCCCTCGTCATTATTAATATTGCGGTGAAAGCGTCACGCTTCATCTGCAATAAGGTACCTTTAAAGGCAGTCTAGTTCTCTTCCGCCATTTTGTAGCTCAGATTTTCACTTTTTCATACCCATGTATGGGAACAGTACGGCTTTCTCGAAAATTTACGATTTCGAGACTTTAATGTATTAGCACTTCCTGAAAATTTTCGAACACTTTATAAAAGTGTTCGAAAATTGTAAATTCTTGAACAGAATTGTAGATTCTTGAAAAGACAGAGATTTCTCTCTGTCTTTTCTCTCTTGTTCTCCCTTTTGTCACTTTTCCCTCTTACTCTCTCATTTATCTCTTTTATTTTCTGTTTCTCTTCTCTCTCTCTCTCTCTCTCTCTCTCTTCTCTAGCTTTCTGTTCCCCTTCTCTCAGTTCTGTTGCTTTCTGTTCCCTTCTCTCTCATCTCTCTTGCTCTCTTTTAGTCTCGCTTACTCTCTCTCCCTCTATCCATAAATCTATCTCTCTAACCTTTTCTTATCTCTCATGCTCTCTTTCTTCTCTCATTCTTGCTTTGTCTTCGCCCCTCTCTCACTTATCTCTCTTGCTCTCGCTCTCTTTCTTCTCTCATTCTTGCTTTGTCTTCGCCCCTCTCTCACTTATCTCTCTTGTTCTCGCTCTCTTTCTTCTCTCATTCTTGCTTGGTCTTCGCCCCTCTCTCACTTATCTCTCTTGCTCTCGCTCTCTTTCTTCTCTCATTCTTGCTTTGTCTTCGCCCCTCTCTCACTTATCTCTCTTGCTCTCGCTCTCTTTCTTCTCTCATTCTTGCTTTGTCTTCGCCCCTCTCTCACTTATCTCTCTTGCTCTCGCTCTCTTTCTACTCTCATTCTTGTTTTGTCTTCGTCCCACTCTCACTTATCTCTCTTGCTCTCCCTCTCTTTCTACTCTCATTCTTGTTTTGTCTTCGTCCCTCTCTCACTTATCTCTCTTGCTCTCGCTTTCTTTCTACTCTCATTCTTGTTTTGTCTTCGTCCTCTCTCTCACTTATCTCTCTTGTTCTCGCTCTCTTTCTTCTCTCATTCTTGCTTTGTCTTCGCCCCTCTCTCACTTAACTCTCTTGCTCTCGCTCTCTTTCTACTCTCATTCTTGCTTTGTCTTCGTCCCTCTCTCACTTATCTCTCTTGCTCTCGCTCTCTTTCTACTCTCATTCTTGCTTTGTCTTCGTCCCTCTCTCACTTATCTCTCTTGCTCTCGCTCTCTTTCTACTCTCATTCTTGTTTTGCCTTCGTCCCTCTCTCACTTATCTCTCTTGCTCTCGCTCTCTTTCTTCTCTCATTCTTGCTTTGTCTTCGTCCCTCTCTCACTTATCTCTCTTGCTCTCGCTCTCTTTCTACTCTCATTCTTGTTTTGTCTTCGTCCCTCTCTCACTTATCTCTCTTGTTCTCGCTCTCTTTCTTCTCTCATTCTTGCTTTGTCTTCGCCCCTCTCTCACTTATCTCTCTTGCTCTCGCTCTCTTTCTCCCTTATGTTTCCCCAAAAAACTATTTCCTACGTTTTCAGATGTCATTCTTAAATCAAGTTTCCTAATTAAAAACCATTGCATTTAGGGTCTTAAAATAATATTTTGGCGGTTTTTTAAACTTGACGTCCCATTCGATTTTCTGGATCTATGGAATTTAGCGAAACATTTTGATGGTTTGTAACAGACGATTTGAAACATAAGCCGAATCTTTAGAAATGTATTTCGGATAGTATTTGGATAAAGAATTTTAACACCGATTATAAATTGACGGAAGTGAGAAAAATAGAGTTTTTTATAATTCTTATAAGTTATTGACTGCCTACTTCACAAGCAAACAAGCTGCCAATTCTACTACTTATGTAATTCTGTAATATTGGAAGCTTGTTTATTTGTTTGTCTCTCTCGGACAGAAATCCGCAGTTCTTGGTGGATTAGTTTCAGAATGGGTATCGCGAATTTCTACTTCATTGTGGATAACCCCATCCTGGTTTCGAGCTTTTTTTTATCAGACGTCGTCGAGATATTAATAATAGATGCAAAATTAAATCTTCCACAAGAAATACATTCTGCAGACGATTTTTTTCCGAAACTTTTTTGAAGAAAGTTATATCCATGGAGTTAGAAAGAAGGCGATAAAATCCCTATTGATGAAACGCTTGAAAATGCCATAATGCTTTGAGAATTATATCTAGGTGTCACTGTTGTTAGTAAAGTAGCTGCTATTGTTAGTTGACACAACAGAAAGGCGTATTTTTTAGTATATATATTTTTGATCATTTTTAAATTAAGAGTTTCCTAATTATAAGTATAATTAACCAGTATTTTTCATAGTTGTGAGATAGAATACAGAATATATGGAGATAAAAATAAATTGAAAGGTAAAATAATTTTGAATGCGTAGGAGTATTCTTTATTGCATCAGTTATACTTTGCATCACGCTAATAATTTATTTTTACAAAATTGACAGTTTAAATAAATATTTTAGGCCTTTCGCCATAGAAATGCATACAGTGCAGGGCTACTTATTTTATCCCAGCGCCTCCTGAATGATTATCTCAAGCGATATTGACGTTTTCCTAATGATATGACGTTTTCTTAATTTCTTTTAACTCCTTACTTTTACCTGCATGGTTATATCATATTTCGTGAGGGAAATTCATCAAATGTGTTTATACAGCTGATGATTTTTATTTGATTTATACGATTTAAATAATAAAGAAATTTATAAAAGAAATAACTTTTACGAACGAACTGTATTATGTTTTTGATAGGATTACATTGGTTACAGCGGCCTTGAGATATGATATTACGGGAGAGATTGATATTTTCAATTTAAGTTATCTATTTTATATTAACAAATATTCTTCTAATTAATGTATTTTCTATTGTGTTTAATCGATTGTTGAAATAGGATAAAAAATGGCACGGTTATATCTTCTCCCAACATTTTAGTTTCTTTAATGTGACATATATTGATCAAACTTCATATGTTTTTGTAAATTTATTTACAAACAGTGCTATGATTTTTATTTGATTTATACGATTTAAATAATTAAAAAATTTATAAAAAAAATACCTTTTACGAACGAATTGTATTATGTTTTTGATAGGATTACATTGGTTACAGTGGCCTTGAGATATGATATTACGGGAGAGATTGATATTTTCAATTTAAGTTATCTATTTTATATTAACAAATATTCTTCTAATTAATGTATTTTCTATCGTGTTTAATCGATTGTTGAAATAGGATAAAAAATGGCACGGTTATATCTTCTCCCAACATTTTAGTTTCTTTAATTTGACATATATTGATCAAACTTCATATGTTTTTGTAAATTTATTTACAAACAGTGCTAGGATTTTTATTCTTCATATCTACCTGTAACGGTACTATTATACAACGATAATATTCCTACGTTTCTTTTAAGAGGAATGTAATTAAATATTTTAATATAATTTTTGAAGAATAATGCAATGTAGAATGCTACTAGAATAGAATTTGTTGCATAATGGATGCTAAAGTGTCGTTAAATTTGTTGTCTCAGTACTTTTTTGACTTACACCACCGTTTCCAAGAAAATGCAAATGCACGTTTTAGAACGTGATAAGATTATACAATTTTTGGCAAGTTCGTTAATTTCGTGACTGAAAATTAAGAACAGTGCCAAATAGACATTGATTCCTGTATTTTCAATAATAATAAAAACCTCATGGCCATATAACTATGTCATTACATCTAATACCACATTGCATTCTCAGCAAATTACAGATATTGCATAAAACATTCCTATTTTCGCAAACTATTGTGTAGAGAAAATATTATTTTAAAAAATGTATCGTATATGTTATAAAAGATTTTGATGGATAAGAACGTTTTAAGACCGCGTGAAAATATTTCAAGCATTTGGATTTATTTTCGTGTGTGTGTGTGTGTGTGTATCAATTATAAAAATACGCACATAGCTATCCCATACGAATCAAAAATCCAGCTGCACTCGTTTTCTTGTTAATAAATAAGCAAACGTTTTCTTGTTAATAAATAATTTAACAAGAAAACTTGCTTCTCCCAATGCTGGCTTTCTGGTATTAGATTGAATTGCATTATTTTGACCCTCTTTTTTTTTCCTTTTATGCTCACCAAGGCAACTTTGACCAAGACCTAAAATTTAATGCAGGTACTGAACGATTTTCGTTTTGGGGTTTGTATGTATATACAGAGATCTTCAACCCGTACCCTAAATTTAGTTCTTATGGATGTGAAGGCCAGAGAGCAAACCGTTCGACCACAGGTAGTCCTCGCAGCTTACGAAAAGTTCCGAGTGGGTAGAGTATCTGCGTTTGCTACTTTAGTAAATTTCTCGTTAAAGTATTTTTTGGCCCCGAAACCATTGCGTTTTCTAATGGAAAACGATAGATTTTTTCGAATTTTTTTTATGAAAAGAAATCCCATGCAAATGTTTTACAGTGCACACTTACAGCAAACAGTGATAATTATTGAAAAAATTATATTACAATATGATTCCAACAAATGGAAGATTTGAACTACGCTGGTCTAGTGAAGAGCGTTAAAATAATGTATAATTAACACAGACAAGCCACATGTATCCAGTTTATTGTGCATCACAGTGAGGAAGAAATCAGAAGACAGACAGAGAGACAGATGTCCGCCTAGACTTTAAGTAAGACCCAACCAAGACTGACCTAAATCAACATTATGTATAGCCGTTCTCCCGTATGGATGAGACAAACAGAGAAACAGGTGGATTTTCAATTTTATTCATATAGATTTTTCTCTAAACCATACATTGCTTACTATTGAAAATATTTGTTCCATAGGAACATTCGTGCTCGGAATACAATAAACAAAATTCAACAAGTTTTTAAATAAATGTAAAATATATTTCTTTGTTGTTAAATTGTCTAAAGATTGAAATCAAAAAAGATTTCGTCATTTTGTCATCATTCTTCAAGTTTTTTGGTAATATAATGGATAACTCAGCAAAATGCATTGGAAACCTCGGTACCACTAATATTAAAATTTTATTTTTTATATAAAAATAACTGAATAAATTTTTAATTTCATAGCAACAAAGTTGCTTCTTTAAAATTTGCACCGCAACTTAAATTATATACGGCGAAATTGTTTATTTGAAATCTGATAATGACAGCAGCACCTTAAAAATTATGAACTGCCATTTACAATAAAAGATATATACAATACGAAATTTATGGAGGGCATTTGATATGGTGGAAAATAGTGTGTACACTTAATTTTTGACTGAACTATTGAGCATTTTTTTTTTGCGTACATATTTTGTCCAAAACCAGAAAATGGAAGACCTTGGTGAAACCCCATTCCTCTGGAATTCGATGCTTAATCCATATAAGTCATAATCTAAGCTCTATTTATAGAAAATCTTTAGAAATAGATGTTTCAAGGAAATGTTTTTAACAGGAACTGAAAAAACGGTAGTTGAATTCTTTAGTGACCCTCCCCCTCCCCCCACCCTCTGCCTCCTCCGGAGTTTTATGCTGCATTTATAAACATCATCCTCTGAGCTCTGTCTATAACCAATCTGGAAAAAAGGAAATTTCAGGAACATTTTTAAACCGGAAATGGAAATTCTTAATGAACCACCCACTCCCCTTCGGAATTTGAATCCATATCAATTATCGTCTAATCTCTATCTTTAGCAAATCTTGAAACATATATCTTTCAAGAAAAGTGAAAATGTTTGAACCGGAAATAGAAAAAGAAGCAAATGTGAAAGTCTGTAGTGATTCCCCCCTCCCACACACACACACATACACACACACTCATTCTCCTCCGAAATTTGATGCTGAATCCAAATCAGCCATCATCTCAGCTCTATCTATAATAGACTTTTTTTTAAATTATATGGCAAAATTGTTTACACAAATCACCGCACTCATGATGAAAAAAAAGCAACTCTGTCAATATTTACTGTTTCTTATACTATTATATAAAGTACTGTTTCCTAAAATTTCGAAGTCCAGGTTTGATCTCCTGAACATATTTCGAATATGACCAGAGCAATTTCTGTCTGTGTGTGTGTAAGTCTGTATCTAAGTATGCCTGTGAGATCTGTACACGATAATTCAAGAACGAATTCACGTATAACATTCAATGGATATATATATCATATAAGAAAATGGAACCAGATTTATCGTTTGTTCTTCGTTTGATTAGAATTGATATTGTTTGTAATTTAGGATTTTACTAGCATTGTGTTCAATAAATATATATATTTATTTCTATAACAATATAATAAAAATATTTAGGTCCAGTTGTAAAGAACCTTGCTGCCCCAGCCAGGAATCGAACCACGGATCTTCATACTGGCCAGCCGATGCTCTACCATTAAGCTACTGGAACGGAAGAGCAAGCTATTGCCGTCGAAGTGCATTCTCCACCATCTGATGTCAGATTGGAGTGCAACTAGTAATCTGACTGCCCTCCTCCTACTATTTTTACCTGAAATTAGTTTCCTGGTGTTATTTTTATCTACCTGGTTAGCTGCCTGTGTGGTGTTTATCCTCCCGATTTGAAACCGCCGCTTAATATCTCAGAGTCAACTAAATCCATACTAGTCGACTAGCGTCACTTTTAGACCTCCGATATATTTCATTAACCTACAGGGTTGATTTATTCAGGCGCCATAGTAGAGAACCTTACTACCCTAATTGGGAATCGAACCACAGATCTTCGTACTGACCAGCCGACTATCTACCGTTGAGCTATTGGTTCGGCTTTTATCATTAATTGCAAGCTCTAATTGTAGTAGATTCTGCACAGTTTAAAATAAATGTACCACACAAATCTACAGGCCGAGCAGTTTTATTTGATATGTGGTTCGCATTCTTTGATCTAGTACTAGCTGAAACCTTGGATGCAGCTTACAGAAATAATTTATATCATACAGATCAGTAACACTGACTGGCAAAGTGATGAATTTACAGCCCAAACGGCTAAAGATAGAAATTTAAAACTCTGCATGCGTGTTGGGCACTACCTATAAGTAATAAGAAACCTTGAAATGTTTTGGTCAAATATTCTTTCAGCTATATCTCAAAAACAGCTGGATATACAAAATTCGTTTTTATACCATCCTGCGCAAAATGAAAAAAAAATTCTAAATTTTCTTTATTAACTCCTGTTGCACAATCAACCGCATTTGGCATATTTTAATCTCTACAGTTTAATCTCTACATATCTCTACAGTTACAGTTATATTGTATTTTATAATTTAATTTTTACAGTTTTTTATTCCATTTGTAACCATAGTAATAAAGTTACGCTTCAAACACTGAAACCGTCTGCTGGCTATTCTTCCAATAAAACCATTGAAAAATAATGTTGTAATCAATTGGTTTCTAGAATAAAATGTCGAGAAACTTTGGAATAAGACAATATATAGTGATCAGAGATGAAATATCGTTTCCCATACCGCAATTTCCAAGTTAACAAATCTATAAAATGTTCGCCATTTTTATGCTTACATTTGAAACAGTTTTTAATATTCAAATATTTTATGTGTAGTAGGTGTCAAAATTAATTACCACTATCCATTTTTCTAACTTGAGAAGCCTGGGCGAAAATCGCTAGTATATAAATAAAAACCAATTTATATCGAAATACGTACATACACAAATTATCAGGAGACAATATTTTTAGACTCGGAGCTTAAAATTTCAGAGAGCAGCATTTTCATGCGCTCTAAATTTACCCTTTAATGAAACCTAGTCACGACTCAGAGTAATTTTTATTTTTATGGGTTCCGATTTCGAAGAATCTTCGCGTGATTTCGAACATTGAGAAGTGTGTTGTAGACTCTTAAAGTTCTTCGTGAAGGCGTCATGGAAACCATTAGGCGGAAATGGAGTAAATATTTTCCGATCCATTCACATCCGATTTCCATGTCTAAAGCCGTCATTTATCCGTAATTAGATGTTAAACCCCTTATACAACGAAGTGCTTAAAGTTGTGTAATGCACCGCCAGTCTGCTAATTACCCCCAAACACATGCAATTCCCTGTTCTTTCAAACCTCCTAATAAGAAATAAGTAATTTATGCAACATTCTATCAAAATGAGATTGATATACACTTCCCAATAATACGTGGCTGCATCTTAAATTTCAATATAAACTCACTTTATATTTAATCAATGATGTTAAATATTATATTTTATTAAACGACAGTATAATTCCTATAAAGCGGTAGATATTTTCATAGAAATTAAATTTAATTTTCCAAAATATTGAATTTTGGGTACTATGACGATATTATCCAAAAGATGCCATGGTAGCGATATTTAACCATAAGTGTCGCCAAGCTTGTCACCAAATCTGCTGCCAAAATCGTCAAATTATCGCCAAATTTGTCTCCAAATGTGACAGATAGATACATAGACAGACAGAATGGACTTTTTTTTTTATATATATGATTTCAACGTATTTTAATATAAAAAGCACTTCAGAACATTAAATTTCATTTCACTTAAAAATGAGAATCTACCGAACCAAGAATTGCACCCTACCGAAAAATAGAATCTACCGAACCAAGATTAAACTCAGATCTCTTGTCTTCTACACCATCCAGAATGGACTTTTTTTTATATATATAATATATGATTTCAACGTATTTTAATATAAAAAGCACTTTAGAACATTAAATTTCATTTCACTTAAAAATGAGAATCTACCGAACGAAGAATTGCACCCTACCGAAAAATAGAATCTACCGAACCAAGATTAAACTCAGATCTCTTGTCTTCTACACCATCCGGAATGGACTTTTTTTTATATATAATATATGATTTCAACGTATTTTAATATAAAAAGCACTTTAGAACATTAAATTTCATTTCACTTTAAAATGAGAATCTACCGAACCAAGAATTACACCCTACCGAAAAATAGAATCTACCGAACCAAGATTAAACTCAGATCTCTTGTCTTCTACACCATCCGGAATGGACTTTTTTTATATATAATATATGATTTCAACGTATTTTAATATAAAAAGCACTTTAGAACATTAAATTTCATTTCACTTTAAAATGAGAATCTACCGAACCAAGAATTACACCCTACCGAAAAATAGAATCTACCGAACCAAGATTAAACTCAGATGTCTTGTCTTCTACACCATCCAGACCATGGCCATTAATACATTACACAGTCGTTATTGAAAATTAAAAACATGGAAATTACATTGCAAACTTGGTGTTTCTAATTTCAGTTTAGAAACAAAATGGCCTGAATGGATGATTTATTTTTTGGCACTCATTCTGTTCTGCAAAATTGGCTGCACGGATAAAGATCTGTTGCAGTCAACGGCTGTGTTGAAATAGATTCACGTTACCTATAGGACAATTCCCCTGGAAATTAAAAGCGACCTTCGAAATACTGATTTCTATGAGCCAAAGTAAAATTTATAACTGGGCGTCCTAAAATACAACAATATTTCTCATATGACATCTTTTGTGTGTGCTTGGTACACGAGTGATTTACTCAAGTTGTGTTAGAAAACTACCGCACTATCACACTTCAGCTGCTCCAACTATTAAAATGAAGAAAATTGCATTTTTGTGACATCTCTCTTACAACTAATCTTTAAATCAATTTAAAAATGACTTAGATGTATTAAGGAAGTTATTTTAAATAAATACTACTGTAATACTATTTAAATTATCTAACTATCAGTGTTCAGAAAAGATTACGGACGGAAATTATTTATACAGAAATAATAATATTATCTCTCTATATTACTTCCATTGCTAAAGGGAAATATCATTTTTTTCTTTCTTTCCCTCTCTCTCTCAATTGGTCAATTTCTCTCCCTCTACTTTCTTTTAATTTCTCTCTCCCTCTCTCTTTCTGCTTCTATTTTATCTTTCTCATATTTCCTCTGCTCTCTCCTCTCTCTCTCTCTCTTTCTCTCAGTCTATCGTTTCTCTTTTTCTATCTCTCTCTATTTTCATTCTCTCTCTCTCTCTCTCTCTATTTTCGTTTTCTCGCTTTCTTTTTCTCTCTCTCCCTCTATTTCTCTTTCCTTTCTCTCTCTCTGTGTTTCTCTTTTCTTTCTCTCTCTCTATGTTTCTCTTTTCTTTCTATCTCTTTGTGTTTCTCTTTTCTTTCTCTCTCTCTGTGTTTCTCTGTTCGTTCTCTCTCTCTGTGTTTCTCTTTTTTCTCTCTCTCTCTCTATTTCCCTTCTCTCTCTCTCTATTTCCCTTCTCTCTCTCTATTTCCCTTCTCTCTCTCTATCTCCCTTCTCTCTCTCTCTCTCTCTCTCTCTCTATTTCCCTTCTCTCTCTCTCTATTTCCCTTTTCTTTCTCTCTCTCTATTTCCCTTTTCTTTCTCTCTCTCTATTTTCTTTTCTCTTGCCTTCTGTTTCTATTTTCCCATTTTCTTTCTCTTTCTTTACCTCTCCTTTTTTGCCTTTCCTCTTTCTATAATGATGCAGGCAACAAATTTTCGTAATGTTTCGGAATACACAAACAATGCTTCTAATTAAAAACACAGACAACCATCATTCGAAAACCATTCAGGTTTCAAGTGGCCCTAAAACGTGCTTTCTTTACAAAATCTTAAAATTTCCGAGGAACAATTATTTGTCTATAGGTATGAGTAAGCAAAATATCATCCGCAAACAAAAACTTTCCAATATGTAGATCATTATTCGTATTAATCAAGAACACATTATATTCTCTGAAATCAACCAATCAAGCACATTCTTATTGTTTCAATATATACATGATCCCCAACTTACCGAATTTTTCTCCTACTCCGAATTGACCAGTGTCCAACATAAAGGATTGATGACCGCTTTCCACACTCTACGTGTAAATGGGTAGGGCGGGGACCTCTCTTACAGTGAATGCTAGGCAATCGTTTCGGTCAACCCTTTCGGCAGACGATTTTTATCAAAAAAGACGATCTGTGGACGTAATTACGCGATCATGTCATCTTATGGTCTTTTTTAGACGTAATGGGGAATCTATATCATGGAAGCTAAATTTATATTCTGTCATCTGTCATTATAACTAGTTGAATAATTACTTTGTAAAAAAAAGGACAAAGATACTAAATTAAATTCAGTTCAATTTTTGGCGCACATACAATTATATTTTGCTAGAATGTGTGCATAAAATTAGGATGCTATTTTTTCATGAAAAATTATCTTACATAATACAAAAGATATCTGTAACTAAAAATGAAAACTTCAAACAGCAGAGAAATAGTAGTTTTTAATTAGTTTATAAGGTATGAGAATTCAAATTCAAAAATCCATCGACATTTCGGCTTCCAGCAGATGATTTCTGAATTCAAGGAATAGAAAAGCAGGTATTCTGCAAACGATATCTTAGACTTTTGGTCTAGATATTTGAATGCCATACATTTGAAAAAAATTGCAATTTTTGAAATATAGAATTATTTCAATGTTATAAGTATTTTTTTTTTCAAGTTTAACTTAAATCGGAAGCAAACATTTGGAAATAGCATATGAAATGTTATTTTAACTTTTGACTTCAAACTCAATTTCTTCTGACAGAATTTCAAGTACTATAAATACTTCTTTTCTTATCGCGATCTAAAGTATTTCCAGCGAGCTTATTTAAAGCGTATGAAAGAAAATTATTCAGCGCCAACTACGCTCGCTTCATAAAATTTGTAATAACGCGTCTAGTTTGTTAATAAATGGTTTTCAAGTCTCTTCAAATATTTAATACAAATTTTATCGACTTAGGGGTTATCATAAGCAAAATATTTGACTTGCAAAATGAACTTGAAACAAGTTTATTGAGCTAAAATTTGGTACAACGGTTGATCGTGTGATAAAATCAACATTAATGTTTTTAAACATTTATTATTTTAGGGAGGGATGCCATAAGTAAAAATTTTCGAATTATTAACTGAGCTTAAATGTAAATCTCCAAATTTATTGAGATAGGCACTACAAATTTGGTTCGAAAGTAAATCATAATAACAAATCTACATGAATAATTGCCTTTTTCAAATATTTATTAATTTAGGGGGTGATATAAACGTGGTGCTACGAAGCAAATGGTTCGAAATCTGCAATACATTCGAAACGCTTTATCCTTTCAAGCGACATACAAACTTCAAACTAATCACTCCATCTAGACTGACCGGCGGAGCTGGTCGAAAAATCGCAGCTTTCAAATGTCTGCATTTTTCTCGGAACTAAATATCCGAATTCCTGAACACAGTAAACATGGTCTAAAAAGCACAAAATGTTTAAGACTTTGGGGGAAATAATTGGTGATTTATTAACAAAAATGGGAAAATTTTGTAATTTTGATTTTCTTCTACATGAATTTCTAGAAGTGTTTGAGTTAAGCAACTTTCGAATCATTCAGGAAACGTATTGTTATGAATGTGTAAAATGCATTCACTGGAATCTCTTTTGAAAAGTCGACGGAGAAAACACCTTTACAGGCAGCCATTCCTATGACGTGAATTTAAGGTGACCATATGCTGAAGTTAGGGGATTACCAGATTTGGAAATTTATCGCCAATTTGGCGACGAATTTTCAAGAACCTTTGTAAAGGTGTCGGAATAAACATTCAGGCATATTTTGATAAAACAACAAGTTTATTCATAAACTGTAGAAATCATAAAATAAACTCTACTAACGTAATTTACAAATAATAAATTCGAATATACATGGTCCACCCTTTCTACCATCGTTTACATCCACACACGCCACGCTCCGCGTACCAACTCGTTCCATCTCGTATCATCTCTTACCATCTCGTGCTTCGCACCTCTCATCTTTATAACCTGGTTGGCAGCTCTACCTTCCGTCCGCAATCTGCTAGGCTGCTATTTAAATTTAGACTCTTTCACCGGGAAGACACTGCTTGAAAATTAAGAAGTCGATAATAGGCATTGTTAAACCTTGCATCTTCGCGAAATAACGAATATTCTACGAGGAACGAGCCGCTTCTGGAAGTTTCTACTGAGAGTACATAAAAGGAGACATCGCTCAGATGGAGGAGTTCACGTGATAAGAGCTACATCGAATTGTGAAACACGTCAATGTTTTGAGAATAGTGTCGGCTGTTTTGTGAAATTAGTGATTCATTTAATTGCTGTTTTATTGTGTAACTATGTGACAGCTGTTTTATTGTGTTACTGTGCGGCACTTAATGTGTTACAGTTGTTTAGTGATATTGCGAGATAGTGATCGAACCATTTTCTGTATATTGTTCCTGTTTACGATGTGCTTGTAAATAAACGTGTTAGTTATCCAGAAATATGGGCTCATTCTTGTATCCTGAGAGTACGCGATTACAGAGGATACGTCGCAATAGTATACATACAATTTTAAGCAGGATAAACCTCAACTTTTGTAATCAGTTGGACTGATATACAGGGTATACGGGATGTACGAATATACAGGAAAATAAACTATATTTACAGAAACATTATAGTTTATATACAGGAACATTACGTAGTTTATATACAGGAACATTACGTATTTATATACAGAAACATTACGTAGTTTGTATACAGGAACATTACGTAGTTTATATACAGGAACATTACGTAGTTTATATACAGGAACATAATTAAAATATAGCTACATCATAAAGCGTGTACAGGTAGCAACTAAGATATGAATGTCCGAATTGCTGATAAGAATGTTCTGATAAAGTTCTGATTGCTAAAGTTCTGATAAAGTTTCTGATAAAGTTCTGATTGATTAAAATTGGGCATGCGGCGCAAAGCAGAGAGTCGCTGGAGATCAAGACAAAATGTTTTTATGCTAATCGCATTTATGCTAATTACTTGATCTGGAGGCTTTATGCAAATCGCTGAAGGCGTGTCGCCATAAACAAAACGTTCGATTTCTGAGTTAAATTCGAAGCTCGCATTACGAGATAAAGAAAGGAAATTTTGTCGATTTTATACATAAAAATAACGGTAAAAATATAATTATTAAAATTTTATTATTGGGGTGCCGATGACCAAAGTATTTGAATTAAGTGAATTTAAAACACCTAATTTTTAGCGATATAATGGACTCGAAATTATATTAACAGACGACAATTTTTATTTAGTGTATGATGTAGGGTTAAACCGTTTAAAGTAATGCATTGAAAGAAAAATCACTGAACATCATCAGAACAAAATATATTGGGTAGTTTTTAAATAAAAATTGAAACAATAGCTACATCCATATTATATGAAGAGATCACATGACTAATTTCAAAATAAAATATGTCATCCATTTTTCCCCTGTGTAAAAATCATGATGTTTGCAGATCTTTAATTTATATTTAGTGTTGCATCCGTCATAAATCTGTTTGTTTTCTTCTTTTCATATTATATGTGTATCTCAATTCTCTGCCAACATAATTACAATATTTTTTTTATTTTAAATGATCATTAAACTTTGATTTTTCCTACAACGAAACCTAATTTCTATAGCATGGGAGAATGTAAACAAATCAAGCGACTGTAAGATGAGTTATATAAGAATTGCTGAATTTTCTTAACGCAAAATTATTTTGCTTTGGAGTATAGAATATAAGTGATATGAATGAAATATTCATTGATTTTACATATAGAGAAGCAGACGATTTATAGCATTGACTTTTTTGATGTTCCAAGTATAATAAATTATTGTAATACTGTGAAAATTTAAATACAACAGTGCTGAAAGTATTGCATTTTAGAGCTGTTTAAATAAAATTTTATTTCATTTGGAAAGTGTTTCATAATCAATGCTTAAGGCATGATTGATCTTTCTTGTTATTAATATCTTGAGAACCCCTGGTACTAAAAACTCGAAACATAGACTAGGTTCATGATCATCACTCATCGTGCTCAGTGGCACATAAGGCCTTATGCTTGCGTCACGACCCTGCTCGATCCTGTGCCGTAGTCGCTTGTGACCATCTCGCCCATCCTATCAGATTTCTCTCTCGTTCAATTAGTCTCCTCCAAGTTAGCTTGGGTCGACCCCAAGGTACTTTTTCCTCGGGGACCCAAGTAATTGCCACAGCAAGGATATTATGCTGTGGCATTCTTAAGACTTGCCCAGTCCATTTCCATCTACGGTTTTCCATTTCCATCTCTATTGCTTTCTGTCCAGTACTCTTGTAAAGTTCGGTGTTAGTAATAGCATAAGACCAAAATACTCCAAAAATTGTCCTCAAACATTTAGTCTGCCAGGCATTCAACTTGTTGTATTGGCCCTTTGTTAAGTTCCATATTTCGGCTCCATACAATAAAACGCTCCTCACTAAGGAATTAACAAGAAAGATCAATCATGCATAAAGCATTGATTATGAAACACTTTCCAACTTCAATGCAATTTCATTTAAACATCTCTAAAATGCGATACATTCCTCGGTAATATCACAATATTACCTTAATTTATTATATTTGAAAACTTCAAAGTTCATCAAAAAAAATGAACTTCATTCAAATGACGTCAATTAAATATACATAGCCTGGCTTCTCGGTAATGTTTTTCACAGTATCATAATACTACAATAATTTATTATATTTGAAAACTTCAAAGTTCATAAAAAAAATGAACTTCATTCAAATGACGTCAATTAAATATACATAGCCTGGCTTCTCGGTAATGTTTTTCACATTATCATAATACTACAATAATTTATTATATTTGAAAACTTCATCAAAAACAACTGAAATTTATTCAAATGACGCCATCGAAATATAACACGCCTAGCTCTCGTTATAAGAGCAGCATTTCATTCATAAACATTTTCCCATTCATTTCATTCCTCACAATACTATAATAATTTATTTTATTTAAAAATTAAGACCATGGAGATACACGTAATTAAACTCTATGCTTAAAACTTCATCGAAAAAAATTGTCCTTCTCTCTGTAAAATCAATGAATACTTCATTCATATCAGCTATGCAGACTCCTTGAGCTACATAATTTTGAGTAAAAGAAATGCAGCAATTCTTATACAACTCATTCTACATATTTTGCTGTTTACATTTTACATAAGTGAAAAATAGGCTTCGTTGTAGACTTAATCAAATTTGGATGATCATTTAAACTCAAATATATTGTAATTACGTTGTTTCAGTATGTAGATGCACAGAATTTAAGCAAAAGTAAAGCGGTTTTAGGACGGATACAACACTCAATATGAATTAAAAAGAACTTTTAAAATCACAATTTTGAGACAATATGGATGCCATATTTCATTTTGAAGTGGGTCACGTGATCTCTTCATATAATGTTCACGTGATCGCTTCATATAATGTTCACGTGATCCCTTCATATAAGAGGTGTAATTATTATTTTAATTTTTATTTAAAAAATGAAATACATTAAACCCTATGGGACCTAATTTTTCAAACATTTTTTAAGCGGATTTAAAATTCACAAATTGCTTCGAAAATTTTAGGTAATATTCAAATTCTCCCATAAAATATATAAAAAAAATTCATCAAAATATATTCAGGAGTTTCCTGAATATATTTTGATGAATTTTTTTTATATATTTTATGGGAGAATTTGAATATTACCTAAAATTTTCTCCTGAATATATTTTGATGAATTTTTTTTATATATTTTATGGGAGAATTTGAATATTACCTAAAATTTTCGAAGCAATTTGTGAATTTTAAATCCGCTTAAAAAATGTTTGAAAAATTAGGTCCCGTAGGGTTTAATGTATTTCATTTTTTCAACCCGGGTTCAATCCAAAACTAATTGGGTGATATTATTCATTTATATTCCCATAGGTCCCACAGACTGTCTGAACAACATACTAAAATTTCATTTAGATTAAGTCATTTTTACAGCAGTTATCGTGCTAACGGACAGACAGATAAACAGACAGAATGAACAAAGTCATAAACACTTTTCAACTTTGTTGTAAAGTGTTAAAAAGATTGATTTTGATTTTTAAATTAAAGTTAGTAAGCTCTCCATACTTTATTTAGTTTTCTAAAACAATTCTGAGTTTTCGCATTTCTTATTTTGATTTCTTCATCTGATCCACCCTCCTTGTTCACCTGTACTCCAAGGTAAGTGAAACTATTTACATTTTCAATGGGCTTATCATCTAGTTTTACATTTTCAGAAATTATTTCATTAATTCTTAAGAATTCTGTTGTTTCATTTTATTCATGCATAAACCAGTAGTTTTAGCAAACTTGTTAAGGCCATTAGCTTTCTGTTATAGATCACAAAACATCTAGAAGGCAAAATAACAGTGCCAACTGCAAATTCTAAATCTTTTAAAACTGATGTACATTTTCATCTAAAGCCTCTTCTCTTGTCTTTGATGGTGTTTTTCATGTTCCAGTCAATAACTATATTAAATAATAAACCTGATATCACACATCCCTGTTTTACACCTGATTTAATTTGGAAGGGCTATATGTGTAGACCAGGTTTCCCACAGTAAAATAGAGAATAACCAAACCAAATTTGAAAAAAAAATCTATCAATAAGTATGGATCTATATACGGAACAGACAGACAAACACACTTTTAATTTTATATATACGTATATAGATTATCCCGGAGTATTTGTACTTACACATTATACAATACATGTCAGGAAAGTGAAAATGTTCAAATATTTTAATATTTAAGCCTTTAATATAGTGCCATAATGTTTTTGTCATTCCTCCAAAATACATACACTACTGCTAACACTGCATTTAAACTGCTGGCGTTCCCCATTACACAAATTGTACTTGTTACACCAAGTGAAAAGACATTGTTGCTGGAGTGTCATTAATCTAATGCTCTACAATGAATCAGTAGAGACTGGAACTGGAAGAAGTGCACTTTAAAATAAAATCTTTATCTGAAATGGGATGGTTGAACCAGATAAAAAGATCGGAGCTTGGCGCTTTGTCAACGAATTTGAATAGTTTGTTAACTTGGTTAATTGTTTTACGCTTAATGCCTTTAAAGGGACATGCAGTATTTCATATAGATCAAAATAAAGCCACTATTAATCATATAATTTCAAAAATATGAGAACTATTTTAAATTTTCAGTCTGGGCATTTAATATCGGGACAATATTAGCAAGAAAGATCAATTATGAATAAAACATTGATTATGAAACACTTACCAACTGGAATGTGAATTTTATTTAAGCATCTAAAAAATGCGATACATTCAGCGGTGATATTCTTTTAATTATCACAGAATTGCAATAATTTATTTTGCTTGAAAACTTAAAAATAGGTCCCATAGGGTTCAATATATTTCAATTTTTCAACCCGGGTTCAATCCAAAACTAATTGGGTGCTATTATTAATTTACATTCCCATATGTCCTACAGACCGCTTCAACAACATACTAAAATTTCATTTTGATAAAATCATTTTTACGGCAGTTATCGTGCGAACGGGCAGACAGACAGAATGAACAAAGTCATAAACACTTTTCAACTACGTTGTAAAGTGCTAAAAATCGTCGTTTTTGTATATTTTACTTTCCATCTCATACATGGTAATATATAGGGAAAGTATTAAAATCAGGTCGAAAATCGCAACTCGAGTTTTCGACGGATCGACACGTTCTAGAACCTCTAGAACACATAAAAAGTATTTTTAGCGTGACGTCTGTGTGTGTGTCTGTGTATCTGTCTGTGGGCCTGTCTGTACAATGTATATATCCACTCTAACTCAAAAGCAATTGACCTGTGGTGAAGTAAAATTAACATAAATACACTACTAATACTTACCCATAGTGTTCCCCAGTTGAACCTGAAATAGTGTAGTGAGATCTGAAAAGATCAAAGTTCATTTGCGTTTCACTAAAGTAGCCAGTCGATTTTGTGGCCACTAACACATTTATTAAACACATAAATTATTAAACATTGGTAATAACAATAATACAATAAATACAATTACAATACAATTAAATCTACCAAGCTTGACCTTAGGAGTGTACTGGATAATTAAGATAATTCCTGTCTCAAATTCTAGTTAATTAAAATTCAAGTTGTATTGCAAGAGAAAATTCCCAAAATCTTTATTTTACCCTGACACTTTGATTTATATTAGCATATAAATAATACATTATTTTATAATTGAAAATTAAAAGAAACAATACCTCCACATATATGAAATGGGTTGCAATTTCAAATATTGAAAATTCCAGTTCATAGTGAAGAAGGCTAAGTATGTGCGATCACACAGTTTATGGAAACACGCAGCCGACTCGAGATTCCATCATGAATTACCACGGAGTTGGGGGACCACAATCCGCTATACTCTCCTCCTCCCAATTGTCGGTTGGCCCAACGATTCCTGGAGATCCGGGAACTACGTGCAGGTCGATGTCGGTTGGGTCGTGGTAGGTAAGTCACTTGTGGGTGATCCTGGTGATGTTTAGATTTTCGTACGATTAAAAGAACCTGCCTGATTTGCGAAATGGCTCACAAAAATCGTATGTGTCCACTCAATCTGAGAAATTAATTGACCAAATTTCACAAAATTTGATAATCATATTTGGTTACCATGATGGTACGATTCGAAAAAAAAGAATTTGCTTATTTTTGAGAATTGCCGGCAAATATTGTCAAAATCTGAAATAAAAGACTACATATGCTTAAATGTATTAATTAAATGCTTGTTTTATACGTAATTTTTGACGACGGGAGACATAAAATCAACCATATTACTAGTTTGAGGAGCTGAAAATATTTTTAAAATGCATTAGGTCTCTAAATGAAACGAAGATGCATTAAAAATGTATATTAGATGTAATATCAGAAAATTATTCATGTTATTATCTGCAATTAAACTCAGTTTAATGCATCCTGAAATAAAACATTAGGAAATAAATTCGAGTCTTGTGTTGAAATAAAAGTTATGTACTGCCCTTGTCATATTTCTTATTTTATTTTAAAATCAGGATGTTATTTCTAGTACTTCTAGGTTTTGGGGTATAAACCCGCGCTATATAAGTTGTACAGTTTTCATAACGCTCCGTTTTGATTGCTAGAGGAACACCAACTATGTATATTATTCACATCAAGAACAATATTTATACTATAAATTAATTTTAAATAATCCAAAATCCAATTACATATGTTTGTAAGGTGTGCATTTATTTTGCACTTTGCAGTTTCAGAAATACAAGCATTACAAATTTTAAAACAGAAAATTTTTAATATTCTTCTATTTCACAAGAGAATTGCGAGAAAAATAATAGTGCTTTGAAAAAACACATCATTGATCCAAAATCTGTAAATTACACTGAACATTTATGTTGCTTACATCTATCTAGAATATTTATGAAAACTTATTATTGAATATTTGTGTTATTTTTATCTATATACACTCGTTGCCATAAAAATTTGCTCACCAAGAAAGAGTTGTCAGAATCGAACAAAATTTTATATATGTGAGTGCAACGCTGATATAAGTAAGTGATTACAGAATCAAAGAAAAAGAATCATTTATCACAGGAAAAACTACAAATGAATGGAGGTTCTAGTACCCTGTTGGGTCAGTTTTAGCGTGAATACACGATGCGATACGAGAGCGGACATTGAGGCATACAGGTCCCGTATGGTGTCCTGCGTCATCTTCATTCCACAGTTGTCGTAAGCGCGCCTCTACTTCGACCAAACTCGTAAGCTGTCCTACTTGCTGTCCCAAGTGATCCCAGGCATGCTCGATGGATGACAAATCTGGGGGATCGGTCAGGCCAGGGAAGGATGGTAATGTGACGGAGGCATTCCTTTGACACCCTTGCTGTGTGTGGCCAAGCATTGTCCTGTTGAAAAAGGGGGATCCTGGGGCCCCTGCTATGAGTGGAAACACATGTAGCTGAAGGATGTCACTAACGTACCGCTGGGCTGTCTGTCATCGTTCCGTGGATCAATATTAGAGGTGGTCGGGTGTCGTATGCGACAGCACCCCAAACCATCACATCAACTGCGGAAGCGGTGTGCCGCTGTAAAGCGAAGGCAAGATTGAGGCGTTCACCAAGGGGTCTTCACACACGTACAAGGTTGTCATCACTGCCCAAATTGAATCTCGATTCGTCTCTGAGGACGACCTGGTTCCATTCGGTTGCGGCCCAATCCCATCGAGCGCCACACTACTCCAAACGGAGACGACGGTGGATGGGTGTCATTGGCAGCACGCGTAATGGGCGCCGTTATACCAAATGTCCTTCAGCCAGGCGCCTCACGATGGTACGGGCAGACACAGGGGCCCGTAGTGAAGGTGCTACCTGTGTCTCGATGGAGAACAATGATGCAGTTGGCGCTGTGCATGCGTGTCGGATGATGTGACAGTCTTCTCGGCTATTGGTCTGCGAGGGCGTCTTGAGCCTGGCCGGCGTGTATGCGACCTCTCTCACGTCCACTGGTCCCAGCACATCCTCACATTAAAGTAAGAACGGCCTAGGTGGCAAGCTATTGGCCGAGCTGACCACCCGGTTTCCATCATCCCGATGATTCTTCCACTCTCAAACTCTGAAAGCTGATCATATTGTCTTCGATGGCGGCGTGACGGTATCCCTAATGAAAAAGCGTCCCTCTGCAACAGACTAAGTACAGACAAAAATCCTCTGCGTACCTTTTTTCTGAGTCAGAGAGAACGATGTTCAACGCACTCTGGTGGCAGTACGCAATCACGCTGTATTTCTAATCATTTGCATATCTGCCTGACACATACCTTCATGCCAAGTTTGGTTACGATCCCACAATTACTGCTTGGTGCACAAATTTTTATGGCAATGAGTGTAGTTTAGAAGATATTTTGAGAAAAGTAAGTAAAATCTTTTGGAAAAAAAATAGTTTAAAATATAAAAATTATTTATAAATGTTCTAACTGCTACAATATTTCGGACAAAACATTTAATGTTTATATTTTTATCACTTCTGTTCGTAGTTATAAACTTCAAAGTGTTTATATTTTTCGGAACACTCCGATTTCAGAAAATTACCCGGGCTAAAGGTTATTAATGTTATTGACATCAAAATAACAACACTTTTTACTTTCCCTGCAATACATGGTAATGTATAGGGAAAGTATTGAAATCATGCCGTAAATTGCAACTCGAGTTTTCGACGGATCTACACGTTTCCGGACCTCTGGAATACGAAATTACTATTTTCAGCGTGACGTCTGTGTGTGTGTCTGTCTGTCTGTCTGTCTGTGAAATGTATGTGTCCAATCAAATTCAAAAACTAATGGATCGAATTTCATAAAATTTGGTAAGTCACTTGGGTGTGACCCTGGTGCTGATTAGTATTTGTTACGATTCGAAAAAAAACACGTTTTTTTTTTTTTGCGAAATGGCCCGCAAAAATTTCATGTATCCACTCTAGCTGAAATACTAATTAACCAGCTTTCACAAAATTTGGTAGATAAATTACTTGTTGCATACTCTGGTGCTGATTAGATTTTGGTACGATTCGGAAAAGAGCAACCTGCCTATTTTTTCGAAATGGCCCGCAAAAATCGCCATAATCTAAAAAAATGACTACGTATGTTCAAATGTATCAATTAAATGTTTTATACGTAATTTTTGACGAGGGAAAGAATAAGAATGACTCTATTACTCTAGGACTAACCGTTCTCGAGATATTCGAGATTTTTCACATTTTTGTTATGCCGCCTTTGTAAAAATGTCTAATTACGAAATAAAAACAGAAATAGAATTTAAAATGCAAATTTAGTGTTATTTTGTGGAATTAAACTGAATTTAATGAATTATTAAGGTAATAAAGAAAAAATGAATTTGAGTCTGCAGGAAAAGTCATGTGCTGTCCACATAAGAATTTTACTTTCCCTGCAGTACATGGTAATATATAGGGAAAGTATTGGAATCATGCCGAAAATCGCAACTTGGGTTTTCGACGGATCTACACGTTTTGAGACCTGTACAATACGAGAAAAACATTTCTAGCTAAACGTCTGTATGTGTATTATCTATCTACCTGTCTGTCTGTGTGTCTGTCTGTGCAATGTATGTATCCACTCTAACTCAAAAACTAAAGAACCAAATTTCATAAAATTTGATAGGTAAGTCACTTATATGTGACCCTGGTGCGGTTTAGTTTTTGCTACGATTCGGGATAAAATAACCAGGATTTTTTTGCGAAATGGTCCGCAAAAATTGCCTGTATCCACACTAGTTCAAAAACTAATAGATCAAATTTTATAAAACTTGGTAAATAAATCATTTGTAGGTGACCCTGGTGCTAATTAGATTTTGATACGATTCGAAAAGAAAAGAGAACCTGCCTTTTTTCGCGAAGTGGCCCGTAAAAATGTGTCTGCAGAAGTGCAGATTTATAATATATGCAGTATATTATATATATAAAGATCTTTACAAAATAGCAGAAATGCTGCAAATTGCTCTAAATAAATATTGTCGAAATGTTATCCAAATCCCAACTAGTATATTCTCAAACCGCAAGACAGGCTTTTTCGTAGATGACCTATGTTCTGCTTATATCAATTCGCTGCGGCCTGGGACAAACGCAGCTTTCTTGATAGTAGAACTTCTTCTTTTAACAATGCATTGGTTTAATGAAACGAAATTATTATAGAATATATTTTTTAAATATTATCGATAGATATCGATGGAACACAAAATTAATTTTTACTTTCCCTGTAATACGTGGTAATGTACAGGAAATGTATTGGAATCATGTCGAAAATCGCAACTCGAATTTTCGACGGATCTACACGTTTCAGGACCTCTAGAACACGGAAACACTATTTTTAGCGGGACATCTGTATGTGTGTGCGCGCCTGTTTGTGTGTCTGTCTGTGTGTCTGTCTATGTAACGTATGTATCAACTCTAACTCAAAAACTAATGGAACGAATTTCATAAATTTTGATAGGTAAGTCACTTGGGTGAAATCCTGGTGCTGATTAGTTTTTGGTACGATTCGGGAAAAAAGAAACCGCCTTTTTTGCGAAATGCCCCGCTAAAATTGTCTGTATCCACTCTAGCTGAAAAACTAATAGATCAAATTTCACAAAGTTTGGTAGATAAGTCACTTGCGGGTCACCCTGGTGCTGATTAGATTTTGGTACAATTCTGAAAAAAAACTTTATTTTGCTAAATGGCCCGCAAAAATTGTCAAAATCTATAATAAAAAAACTGCGTATGCTCAATTATATCAATTAAATATATCAATTGCATCAAGCGTAATTTTAAACGACGAAAAGAATAAGACCAACCCCATTACACTAGAACTAGCCGTTTTCGAGATATTTTATTTTTTTCGAAATTTTCACTACGCCATCTTTGAAAATAATTCCAGTTACTAAATGCGAACGAAAATTGAATTAAAAATACAAATTCAGTGCAATTTTAAATAATTATCGGAGTTATTTAGTGCAATGAAACCCCATGTAATAAATCATTGAAGAAATAAAGAGAACGTGAATATGAATCTGTAGGGAAAGTCATATGCTGCCCACAACAGATTTTTTTCCAAATGTGTCGTAGCTAAAATGCAAAAAAAATAAAATATCTGGAGAACGGCTAGTCCTGGTGTAATGGGGTTGGTCTTATTCTTTTCATCCTCAAGAATAATGTATAAAACAAGCATTTAATTGATATATTTGGTCATACGTCGTTTTTTGGTTTAGATTTTTGCGATTTTTGCGGACCATTTCGTTAAAGGAGGCAGGTTATTTTTTTTTTTCAGAATTGTACCAAAAACTAATCAGCACCAGGGTAACTAGCAAGTGACTCATCTACCAAATTTTATGAAATTTGCTCCATTAGTTTTATAGTTAAAATGGATGCATACGTTGCACAGACAGACAGACAGACACACACACACACACACATACACACACACACACACACGCACACACACGCACACAGACGTCACACTAAAAACGCCTTTTTCACACTTTTTTCGTATTCTAGAGGTGTTAAAACGTGTAGATCCGTCGAAAACTCGAGCTGCGATTTTCGACATGATTCCAATACTTTCCCTATACATTACCATGTATTGCAGGGAAAGTAAAAAATCTGATATGGGCAACACATGACTTTCCCTGCAGACTTATATCCACGTTCTCTTTATTTTAATTAAATTTAATTCACTTTTAATTCAATTTTCGTTCTCAATTGGTAACTGGACTTATGGTCAAATTGAACTGGAAATTTGGTCAATTATAATTTTAGCTATAGCGAATACATGGAATTTTTGAGGGCCATTTCGCAAAAAAATGCGTATTCTTTTATCTCGAATTGTACCAAAAGCTAATCAGCACCAGGATTACACACAATTGACTTACCTACTGAATTTCATGAAATTTCATCCATTAGTTTTTGAGTTAGAATGGATACATATATTGCACAGACAGACAGACACACACACAGACGTCACGCTGAAAATAGTGTTTTCGTGTTCTAGAGGTCCCGAAACATGTAGATCCGTCGACAACTCGAGTTGCGATTTACGGCATGATTCCAATACTTTCCCTATACATTACCATGTATTGCAGGGAAAGTAAAAAATCTGATGTGGACAGCACATGACTTTCCCTACAGACTTATATCCACGTTCTCTTTATTTTAATTAAATTTAATTCACTTTTAATTCAATTTTCGTTCTCAATTCGTAACTGAACTTATGGTCAATGGAGGCGTAGAGAAAATACGAAAAAACTAAAACATCTCGAGAACGGCTAGTCCTAGTATAATGGGATTAGCCTTATTCTTTTCTTCGTTAAAAATTTGTAAAAAACAAGCATTTAATGGATATATCTGAGCATACGCAGTTTTGTATTTTAGATTTTGACGATTGTTGAGGGCCATTTTGCAAAAAGAAGCAGGTTATGTTTTCCCGAATCGTACCAAAATCTATTCAGAATCAGGGTAACCCACAAGCGACTTATATACCGAATTTTGTGAAATTCGGTCCATTAGTTTTTCAGCTAGAGTGGATACAAGAAATTTTTGTGGGGTCATTTCGCAATAAAAAGAGAGTTCTTTTATCCCGAATCGTACTAAAAACTAATCAGCACCAGGGTCACACCTAAGTGACTTACCTACCAAATTTTATGAAATTCGGTCTATTAGTTTTTGAGTTAGAGTGGATATATACATTGCACAGACAGACAAACAGACACACAGACACACACACAGACGTCACGTTAAAAATAGTTTTTTCCTATTCGAGAGGTCTCGAAACGTGTAGCTCCGTCGAAAACTCGAGTTGCGATTTTCGACATGATTCCAATACTTTTCATATGCATTACCATGTATTGCAGTGAAAGTAAAAATATCTCTAATTCAGAAACCCTAAGAACGGAATGGAGAATATAGTGACAGTCAACATAATTTGATTTAATTCTTAAAAAAAACCAGCGAGCAAAATGACACAGCGAGTGACATTAATTCTTACATTGTTATTAAGAAATTTAAAAAGAATGAAAATAAAAAAAAATCATTAGAGAATAATATGTAATTTTCTAATCTAATAATTTAATGTATATAAAAGCACCCATCAACAGGGTGCACTATATCTGAAAATACATCTCCAATCTTGCTGGAACTTGGAGGAAACCATTTTGAGATATTATTACTTTTGTTGAAAAGAGGTTTTTGTGTCTTCTTATCGGAGAATTTTTAATGTGAAGTGATGAGATTTAAATACTTTTTTGTAGAAAAATTTATCAACTTGATTATGTAACAATGATATATACCATGCGTTGCAAATTGTACTTTATTCACCATTTATTTGTTCTTTCAATTTTTGAAATTCTAAATCAAATAAATTTACGTCAAGTATTAAAAGAAAAGTATGCATCTCTCACCAAAGCATGCAAAATGAGCTAGCAATTCGGTTCAGTGGTTTAGACTGTAGGTCCGACATCACGGAAGACAAAAAGCTGGAACAGCATTTTCGAATTATTTATCTATGGTCCCAACCCACCAACTGTAATATTTATTTTCTCATACTATGAAATATAGTACAAAAATTATGGTTTTCCCGAAAATTTTCGATTTCGAGATTTTGACGCCAATATTTGTTTTAGGACTTCCAGAACATGTTTTGACTACTTTTGGAGTGATATCCGTCTGTATGTCTGTGGTCAATTTCATGTACACACGATAGCTGCCACAAATATGAATGAATTTCGAAGGAATTTTATATCCGACTTTGCTATCGAAAAATCTAGAACTAGATAGAATTTTTTGAATTTCGAGCGGAAACTTCGAAATTGATTCGAAATTTTATATTTTTTTAACATGGCAGCATAGAACAGAATTCGATATAATCATGTATAAAAAGGATTATATTTGGCTCAATGATCACGAGACTTAATAGCTTTATTCATTGTTGTGAAAAATTGCTACAATACAATTTTTTTTTTGTTCTTGACGTTGTAAGGATTAAGAATTTCTATTCTCGATTTCTTATTTTTCAAGCAATGTCTTCCCCGGGAAAAGAATGTTCTAAATTTAAATAGCAGCCGCGCAGATTGCGGTCGGAAGGTAGAGCTGGCAACCAGGTTCTTAAAAATTCGAAGTGCGAAGCACGAGTTGAAACGTGACGTGTGTGACTGCAGACGACAGTAGAAATGTTGAAGAAAGGTTGGACCATGTACATTCTGATTTATTATTTGAAAATTACGTTAATGGGTGTAAACTTGTTTTTTTATCAAAAGATGTCTGCGTGTTCATTCCGATACCTTTACAACGTCATTCGCCACCTCCGGGGCACGTTACTTTCACCGGGCTGTACATTGTCAAGTATAGCATCAACCGAAAGATTTTTTCAAGCCCTTTAAAGTGAAGGGTAACGCGTTATAATTGAAATCATTTGGACCACGATATCGATTTTTCAAAATTTTTCTTGTAAAATTTGAAAAAAGAAAAAAAAATTAAAACAAGTTACTAAAAATAGATTCTGGTATGAGAAAGTGATGTTGAGCTACACGCCAGTTAATATTTAATGTTGAAAAATAAATTTATTTCACTGGAACAGGTGTTACGCGAATAAATCAGACATCATTTCGTACATCCGTTGGACCAATCAGAAAACAGGATCTTTCACTTAGTATTTCATCCCAAAATTTCCAAATATAGATTAATAGATAACGTCATACAGCATGCATAAGCGGCCAACCCACATGACAGTACAGATAACAGTTGCCCCTACTATTTCATCCATACCTTCCCAACCGAAAAATATAGAATTAGTAAAATAAAATATATCCTGGCTTAAATCCAATGTTTCTAAGAAAAATAAATAATTTTTCTCTATAGATATACCTTAGGGTTTGGGATTTTTTTTTCCGTGAATAATCTTTAACAAAAGGGCTAACTTTTCTTCAGTTTCCTGGCCTCATGCCAAGGTAAGGTTTAGTGTCTTGCTTCTTTGTTGAAAATAATTTAATTCTGTATCCATCAGCAAAAAAAAAAATAAAGCAGTAAACTAATAATGCGATATTTTCAAAAAAGTTTATCGGGAAATTTTTATGATCGTCATAAAAATGGTTTATCTCATTATAATCAGTGTTTCTTTAGAAAGTTTTATTTTTAATTTATTAATAGCGAAAATGCTTTGTTTATTATTTTCCCTGCAATACATGGATATGTATAGAGAAAGTATTGGAATCGTATCGAAAATCGCAACTCGAGTTTATAACGGATCTACACGTTTTAGAATCTCTAGAACACGATAAACTTTTTTTTGCATGATGTCTGTGAGTGTATGTGTCTATCTGTGCAATGTATCTGTGCAATGTATTTGTGCAATGTATGCATCCACTCTAACCCAAAACTTATTGACCAACCTATATGACCAATCTACATGACCAATCTATAGTTTTGTTGACCTATAAAACTTTCATAAAATTTTATAGATACGTCACATGTGGATTACCCTGGTGCTGATTAGATTTTGATACAATTCGGGATAAAAGAACATGTCTTTTTTTTTTGCGAAATGGCAAAAAAATTGTATATATGCACTCTAATTGACCAAATTTCACAAAATTTCACAAGCAAATCACTTGTCAGTTACCCTGGTACTGATTAGATTTTGGTACGATTCTGGGGGAAAGAACCTGCGAATCTACCTTTTTTGCGATATGGGCCGCAAAAATAATCAAAATATATTATGAAGGATTATGTATGATCAAATGTGTTATTTAAGTGCTTGTTTTTAAGTAATTTTACTTTCCTTATATACATAATGAATAAGGAAAGTATTGTTGTTGTTGAAACCCAGACCGTCCGACCTACCAGAAAGGTGTAAGGTAACTGTTTGGACGGTCGGGAAGTGCCACCCAATTTAAACCGGAACCCAGTGGGGGAGGCATCCACAGGGACCGTACCCTCCTTCCCCTACCACCAACCTCTCGGAAGGACTTTCGGACCCACATGTTTAACGTGATCGTACTCCGCATGAACACGGCGGCAGTTTTGGCAGTGGCTGGAATCGAACCCGGGCCTACCGAGTGCAACTCCAGCGCGCTAACCAATGGGCTACCGCGCCCAAGGAAAGTATTGTGACGGGGTCGAAAATTCGAATTCGAGTTTTTGACGGGAGAGTACGTTTCAAGCATCCCTGATCACGAATCAAAGATTTTTTGAAGTGATGTCTGTGTGTGTGTGTGTGTGTGTGAAAGTGTGTGTGTGTGTGAAAGTGTGTGTGTGTGTGTGTGTGTGTGTGTGTGAAAGTGTGTGTGTGTGTCTGTGTGTGTGTGTGTGTGTCAGTGAGTCTGTAGAGACGATAACTGATGAACGAATGGACCGATTCGAACGAAATTTGGTACAAAATCACAATCCGTAAACACTGGAAGCCTATTGTTTTTATACGCAATCGAATGTTCAGAACTCCCCTGAATTTTCGAGTGAAATTTTGAAAAAATCGTCTAAAAATCAAAACCGCTAATAAAGTTGCGCAAATAGACATTTCTTATGTAATTTTTCATTAGAAAACGATTGACATAAATTTTAGAACGCTAACATGAACCGTTCTCGAGATATTGCGCATTTTTCAAAAAAATTATCAAAAAGTCATATAAAATTAAAAAAAATATTTCCTATTGCGAAACATGTTCACTTTTCATATGCAATACCATGCGATAAATTAGGTGACATTATTTTCGTGAATCTAGCTCGTCCCATTCATGAAAAAAGATATTTGAGTAACACTTTTGTATTTGAACGCCAATAGTCATTTATCTGCTGTAAGAGAAACTTATTTCTTCATCCATAACGCTTGGTAAGATTTTAGCGACGAATTTGGTGGAATGTCGCCAACTTGGCGACTTTTTTATATGTTACCAAATTCACGGAAATAAGCCAAATGGATAAGAATGACGCTAAATCAATGAAAATGACGATTAATTGACGAAAATTCAATATCTTGGAAATAATATAAGTATCTACTATAAGAAAATAATATTTTTTTACTGTAAAAATAGTATATTCATTGCATTATATAAGGAAAGTCATGTGTTGCCCACATCAGATTTTTTTACGATGAAATGAATAAGATCGACGCCATTACTCTAGACCTTACTATTTTCGAGATATTTTAGTTTTTTCGCATCTGTACTACGCCGTCTTTCAAAATACGTCCAGTTACTAAATGAAAACGAAAATTGAATATGAAATGCAAATTCAGTGTTATTTCAAACAATTATATACGTTATTTTGTGCAATTAAACTCAATTTAATGAATTATTAAAGAAATAAATAGAAAATGATTTAAGACTTTAGGAAATGCCATGTGCTGCCCACATCAGATTTTGTTCTTACAATTATTCTAATAGTCAACTGTTTATGTTTATCACAAACTGAGTTCCATGAAACTCTGCAAAATAGAAATAGGTGCTCTACGAAAAATATAAAAGCCCAAAACATAAAATCACTCTCATAAATGCACGGATATATGCGAACTAACCACTTCTTCCTATCAATTTTATTAGTTAGTAGCCACCTCCACCCATGTTTCGCGCTGGCTAGTGGACCAAGACGCTTAATAAAAGTTCTAAGCAACAAAACCATGTCAAACTTAAGCATAAAAATGGCGTACATTTTATAGTTCTATAAAAATGGAAATGGAGGTATGTAAAAAGAATATTTCATCTCCGAATACTGTATGCTATCTTATTTTCATGATTTTTAAACATTTTAGTCTAAAAGTCAATTATTTATAGCAACATTTTTCAATAGTTTGATTTGAAAAATAGGTCGATTTCGGTATTTGAAAAGTAACTCAGTTACCGTAGCTACCACAAAAAAATGAAAGAAAAACACTATATAAATTCAATCACAAAAATGTTATTAAAAATTGTCTGTTGTAATTATAATTTAAGATGTTCCAAGAACGGTTGATTGTACACTAATACAGTTGATTAAGAAAATTTAGAATATTCTTTTTGTGCATGACGATAAAGAAGGAATTTTATTTAATTTAGATTTTCTCGAATTATGCCTGAAAGAATGTTAGAACAAAAAAATCTTCGATTCATAGAATTTTTGGAACAAAATTCACTCATTTAAGATTTTATAGCTCTGCTAACATGGAAATTGGAATATATAAAACAATATATCATGTGCAATCACTGCATGTTGTCTTATTTTCAACATTTTCAGATATTTTAAGATTCTAATCAATTAATTATATCCTCATTTTTTAATAGTTTGATTAAAAGAATAACCACCAAACAATTTCGGTATTTGAAAAGTAACTCGGTTATCCTACACAGGGTGTCTCAAAAAGATTGAAAAGCGCTTTAATTTTTGATCTGTTGGAGATAATTGAACAATGTAAATTGCAAAAGTGTTAAAAGTAAGGTAGGACATAAGACTACATTAATGAAATAGTCCTCCCATTAACTTTCAAATAAAAATTTAATAATTAAGTCGTATAAAAATTTAAAAAGTGTAACTTTTTTTAAATGAATGGGAGGCCAATTTCATTAACGTGGTCTTATTTCCTACCTTACTTTCAACATTTTTGCAATTTACATTGTCCACTTATCTCCAACAAGAAAAGAATTAAAGCGCGTTTCAATCTTTTCGGGACACCCTGTATAGTTACAACAAAGGAATCAGAAATTATTTAATAAATTCATTAATAAAATAAAATAAAGAAAATCGTCTGCTGCAAATATACATTAATAACTGTTGATAGTACACCAACAAAGAAAAAAAATTGGATATTATTTTCTGTGAATAATGGTATGTAAACATATTTTATGTATTTTGTCGCTTCCGAATTATAGCCGAAAGAATGTTAGAACAAAAAATTCCTCGATTTATAAATTTTTGAATTAAAAATCGAAGATTTTAGATTTTTTTCAATACTTGCAGGCCATATCCCACGTATATGCAAAGTTTCAAGTTTCTACCTTCGGCAGTTTGTGCTGTGTAATTTAAGAATTAGTCAGTCAATCAGCCAATCTCATTCATTTATTTTGTATAGAAAAACAACTTCAGTTAAATGATATAGAACAGTCAGTTAAATGATATAGATTTGTTTATTTATTTTTTCACCGTCAGCAAGGAGCCGACTCAAAGGGTTTTCAACTTGATAAAGCCCCACTATGGGAATTAATGGGGTCATTTTCTGTAAACGAGAGTTTTACATGTCTCATGTGTTTTAATAAAAGTTGTGTTTTAATAAAGACTTGGGACTGATTTTTGGACACTGATCAGTTTTACTATACCATATTTGTCACCCATTAGTTAAAAAAACAATCTATATTTTTAATATTTAAAAATTTAGTTTTTTTATTAAATGTCATTCCTCTGTGTGTCCCAACAGCTAAATAATAAAATCGCAACTTCATTTACAAGCCTTCATTTTCTAGTTTTCTTTTAATTTAATGTTTTATATTAAATTGGGTAATTTAAAATATAAACAGTAATAAAAAAAATCCACTATGCATTAAAACAATATTTTAACTTAATTTCTTACGACCGTTTCTTAGCTTTTTTGTTATTCTCCTATCTTTAAATTTTAACACCTCATTCTGTACATAGATGACAACACAATATAATTAAAGTATTATTTTTTTTACCAAAGTCCAAAATCACCATTTCAAGGGTTTAACTATGTTCTAGCTATCATTCTTTGCAGTAAATATTATAAAACTCAACAATTTTGGGTAAGTATTTTTATTTGGGTAAGTATTTTTATTTCTTGTCATTCACTTGTCTTTAATTATTCTCAGAATAAAAAAGTAAATAATTTTTATAACATATGTGTGTGCCTAGTTAGTGTGGCATACTAAATATCAAGTTAGGCTTAAATGCAAATTAACTCGTATACTCAAAAAGTAAAATCGCATGATTTGTCATTCCCCTGTCGTCATTTACCTGTCTTTTTAGTAGACAATGGAATGACATTAGAACAGGTGACATTAGAACATGACATTAGAACATTTAAACTAAATTTTCTTTTTAGAAGATAAAACAAATAGGGAGTTAGTTCTAAATATAAGATTGCAATTTAAGCAAAACAATTTTTTTTCTAATGATATATATACATATATACATACTAACAAAGCAGTTGCCTGTATTAAAAGTCATTCCCCTGTCATGCTATCATTTACTTGTCTTGAAATAAAAATTTGCATTTCCCCCGAAATGATCGCTACTACTGTTTTGTTTTTTTTAGTTTAAACCACTCATATTAAAATATAATGCAGAAAACAGGTTGAAAAGAGTATATTGTAACAAGATGAAAACACCCGTTTAGAGAAAATTACTCTAATATCAATGCATGGGAGTTTCTTTTCAAAAATGGTATTCATTAACATAAATGTCCATAATATTAACATTAAAAATATGTTAGCCATGAAGAAATACAAATCCCTTTATAAACATAATAATATGAATACTAAAATAGTACATGTCTACTCTTTAGGACATAAAAATACCATGAAATCATAACAGATAAAAATATTCACTTGCTATATACTAACACTGTACTTAAAACAAGCAGTTTAAATTAACAATTAAATTTGAAGATGCGTAATACTTGATGATTACAAATCACTTTTTAGCTAGTGGCCCATTGAGGGAAAAATACAAAACTAAGTGTAAGTAGTGATATAAAGTAGCACATATACTCACACTATAATATTTATATATATATATATATATATATATATATATATATATATATACACTGGTATTGAATGCATATTAAGCGAAGCATGCTGATTCGTTTAAATCATGTCTAACAAAACATAATTACTTTATTACTCCGTATCAAACTTATTTAAAAAACAAGTTTCTTAATTCCCTTTGCTTTTCCGGCTGGTGTGGAAAGATAAATTCTATATCAAACTTTCCCTGGACGCATTGTCTAAAAATTTCCGGCAAATTTTCTAAGCTTATTGTCTGAAAATTTTCTGAAAATTGCCTGAACTCATTTCCTGAAAAAAGTTTGCTCGAAATCGATCCCGTATTTCAGGAAAATTTTAGTTTAGAAACGTATCTGCGAATTTTTCCTTTTATTTACTAACACGGCTTAAAATCGAAAATATTTTTAACCATAAATCTTCCACTTTTTAAGCTTAACAAAGAAGTGAAAAAAATGTGTAATTCCATTAAGCCGCTCTCGAATTATAAGCGATCATGACAAATAAGACAGATGGAAACAGGTTTTTAATTCTCGTTATTTCAAACTTCCTTAAAAAGGTGATAAAACTTACATCGAAATATTCCCTAAACTCAGCCTTATTGTCTGAAAAGAAATTTATCAAAATACATCACGCAGTTCAAAATATATTCAAATTAAAAACATGAATTGAAATATTTCCTTTTATATTTTAATACTCGCCTATAGAATGTGTTTAGTGGCAACAAATTAAATGATTCATAGAAGACGTGTGAGAAAGAATTGCAATATTGCAGGTAACATAGGGAGCAAGAGAAATACAATTTGCGTTGTCTGCTCTATTTGCCCACATCAAGCGTTTCCACTCATAGCAGAATATTGGTTTTAATCTCATTCGATCAGTCTCAGCTTTCATATTAACGAGAAAACAAAGGGATTTTTGATGCATCGATATGGGTTCTCAGAGGGGAAAAATCATGTCGGCAGATCGCGTTTCAGGGGTCATACACAAATTACGAAAGAAAACAATGATTGCTTAAGTAAATAATAATTTTGCTATTTATTGGTACAAAAAGTATCTACACTGTGTAGAAATAATAACTTTACACAAAGATTACAAAGCTTGTTCAAAATGTTTTCCATCCATGCCAAAGATTCATTAAAGATAAGCGGCAGATATTATTTGCCTATGATGCATTTCTGCGTTGCATCATTTGCACTCTTGCTGTAAACATATACATTTTAATTTGTGATTAATCCCTCACCAACTTTGTTTAAACATATCGCTAAGACTTCTTATGATAAAATGCTGAAATTTTGTACATCACCTTATCAGTGCATGGGGCACATTTTACTCACTGGAAATGTTTTTGTACGATGGCCGTATAAAAATTTTAATTTTGTATCTCTTCCAATTTTATCCCCTGAAAATTTTTTATGATTTCATAAAATCCTGTACCTTTTTTTACGCAACTCTGTAATTTATTATATATGTCTAAGATCAATATTTAAGGAACAAAAACCGAGGTCAATGTTTTTGGGACACCCTGTATAAGGAAAGTATTGTGACAGGATAGAAAATTCGAATTCGAATTTTCGACAGGAGAGCGCGTTTCAAGCATACTTGAGCACGAATCAAACGTTTTTGAGATTATGTGTATGTGTGTGTGTGTGTATCAGTGAGTCTGTATACGATATCTCACGAACGAATGGAGCGATTCGACCGAAATTTTATACAAAAATTACAATTTATGAATACTGGAAGCCTATTGCTTTAATACGTATTCGAATGTTCAGAACCCGCCCAAATTTTCGAGTGAAATTTTGAAAAAATCATCAAAAAACCAAAATATTTAATAAAATTACGTAAATAGTTCTTTCTTATGTAATTTCTCATTAGAAAACGATTGACATAAATTTTAGAGCGCTAGCATGAACCGTTCTTGAGATATTGCACATTTTTCAAAAAAATTATCAAAAATTCATATAAAATAAAAAAATATCAACTATTGTGAAATATGTTCACTTTTTATAAGTAATGTTATACGATAAATTTGGTAACAGCATTCTTGTGGATCTAGACTCTTTCTAGAAAAGATACTTTAGGTAATACTTTTGTATTTGAACGCCAATAATCATTTATCTGCTATGAGAATAACTTATTTCTCCGTCCATAACACTTGGCGATATTTTGGCGGTATGTCGCCAACTTGGCGATTTTTTAAATGTTGCCAAATTCATAAAAATGACACTAAATCAATGAAATTGCCAATTAATTAATGAAAGTTCAATATCTTGCAAAGAACATACAGAGTAGACTATAAGAATAACCCATTACTCCGACCGTCCGCAACTCTTGGCGAGAAATTTAGCGGAACGTCGCTAACTTGGTGACAATTTTAAATGTTGACAAAGTAAAAGCAATTTCGCCAAAGTGACAAAAATTTTGCCAAATTGATAAAAATGACACCAAAAGCGAAGCAATGTTTCGCAAATTCTGATTTCCATCATACGACGGGCATACTTTCTAGTATGTAAAAAATGCTCTTCTCTTCGTTTGTCTGTAATACTTGGCATTTGGCGAACTTGGCGAATAATTTAGCAAAACATCGCTGACTTGGCTATATTTCGACCCAGATTGGCAAAAATATCATCAAAATTACAAAAATGACGCTGAATTAATGAAAATAATACCTAATTGATGGAATAATTATTAAAATATCTTAATATATCGCTTATTGAGAATGGTATCAATATTCGTAATTGTTTATTCAGAGTTTCGCGAAATATAAGTTAATTGGGTATTTTGAAATAGCTTCACATGTTGTCATCGGAAAATCCGGAATCGCCAAATATACAATTCAACGATAAAAACACAGGATCGTGGATTTTATACACTATTTTTTTACTGTAAAAGGAGTAAATTCATTGCATTATATAAGGAAAGCCATGTGCTGCCCACATCAGATTTTTTGTATTGCATTGTTATTCCTCTATATTGTTATATAAAATCTAAAGTTTTTTACTAATACACATGGACATCTAAAAATTTGAAATCCTCTGAAAATAGGCAATAATCTGAATATTTATTCGTGTTCCAAAAACCTTATATATTTATGAGCCCTACCATCTTCATTTCAAAACACTAGGTCGTGAAAGTAACCGCTGCCTGTTAGACTATAAGAAGGAATACTTTCTTTGTCACAGCCTCTTTATTAATAAGCATTAATCTGCAGTATATTAATGAATACTAATCTGCCTGCTCTAATAGAGAAAGTAAACTAGCTTGAAAGTAGCCTATGCCTGTCCAGTAGTTCCGGTGCGACAGACCAACGCTTTATTAACACCAGGTCTTTTGGCTAATAATGCATTTACAGCTTTGATCAAAAGTATTAGGCACCCTACTGAAATCCATTTATCTTAAACTACTGATATGTTGGGATAAAATAAATATGCAGCGATTCAAAATAATCATTTTTTATTGAAACTTATCAATATTTGGTTGGACCTTCTTTCACCTTTATGACGGCATCAATTCTTTTAGGCATAGAGCGTACTAACCTACTGCATTCCTCTGTCGATATCTTCTTCCATTCCTCTTGCAATATGAATTTTAAGGTTGTTTTTGAAGTAATGGAATAATGCTTCCTGATCTTGCGTTTGAGAAAAGCCAACAACTGCTCAATGGGGGTTGAGGTCTGGAGACTGTGGAAGAAAAGGCAAAAGATGTACATCATTTTCACTGAACCACTTCATAGTCACAGCAAATGTGTGACATGCTGCATTGTCTTGTTGTAATGTGACCCCATCCATGTTTGTATCTCCAAAAATTCGTTAAAAAGATGCTTGCAGTGTTGTTTCTAGTACATTTTTGTACGACAAAGAGTTCATTCGTCCCTCACAGATGTACATTTCGCCCACACCGCCGGCTGCCATGCAGTCCCAAATCATTATGGGGCCACCACCATGTTTCACAGTGGGCAGGCACTATGCACTCTTCCTTATATTCATCACCTACACGTCTCCTCACATAAGACACACCAGGTGTTCCAAACACCTATAGTATTGAAATTATTTTACTAACTTCCGAAAGAGCTTAACAAAAAAAAGTTGCTACATATTGACAATTTCACGTTAATCTTGAATAAAAGCAAGTGAAATGAAACATACCTGAACGTTTGATTCATCAGAATACAAAACTTTCACCCGATCTTCTTCAGTAAAATGACGATGTTTAAGACCCCATTCCAACCGTTTCTTTTTGTTTATTTCGGAAATCCATGGCTTCTTCCTGGCCTTACAGCCTTTCAATCCAGCTTCTACAAGCCGTCTTCTAGTGGTTGAAGCAGAGATTCTTTTTCTTGTTGCCTCTGACAATTCAGCAGCTTATTGAAATGAAGATTTTCTACAATTTGTCAATGCAAATCGTTTCAAAAGTCGGTTATAACTGGGTGTAGTGATCTTATTTCTCCCACCTCTTCGACTATTTAAATGACTGCCAGTATTCTTAAGACGTTTGATGGTGTATTGCACCGCACATCCTCAACATTTCACTTTTCTGGCCATTTCACATTGGCCATTGCCTTGCTCGTGTAAAAATTGAATTTTCAGCCGTTGTTCGTTGCTAAGCTCCTTAGTTTTCGGCATTTTATGCAGACAAGACCTCAAATTCAGAAAAGCAACAATCGCGTGCGCGTGTACAAACCAAAACAGAGATAGAAATCGACTGCTTCCACAAAAATCTGGAATTTCCAGTTATCGTTCTGGAAATATTTTATTGGTTGTCAATTGAAATGACGTTTGCATTTTTATTTCAACTCTCTACTACGTATGCAGTCATAAAAAATCTGATGTGGGCAACACATGACTTTCCTTATATAACGTAATGAATTTATAGTAGATACTAATATTCATTCCAAGATAATGAATCTTCGAAAATTAGTCGTCATTTTCATTGATTTAGCGTCATTTTTATCCATTTGGAGAGATTTTCGTTAATTTGGCAACATTTCAAAAAGTCGCCAAGTTGGCGACATTCCGCCAAATTCGTCGCCAAAATCTCGCCAAGCGTTATGGACGAAGAAATAAGTTGTTCTTACAGCAGATAAATGACTATTGACGTGCAAATACAAAAGTATTACTCAAAGTATCTTTTTTCATGAATGGAACGAGCTAGATCCACGAGAATGATGTCACCCAATTTATCCCATGGTATTACATATGAAGAGTGAACATGTTTCTCAATAGGAAATACTTTTTTTTTCATTTTATATGACTTTTAATAATTTTTTTGAAAAATGTGCAATATCTCGAGAACGGTTCATGTTAGGGTTCTAAAATTTATGTTAATCGTTTTCTAATGAAAAATTACATAAGAAATGTCTATTTGCGTAACTTTATTAGTGGTTTTGATTTTTTGACGATTTTTTCAAAATTTTATTCGAAAATTTAGGGGGGTTCTGAACATTCGATTACATATAAAAGCAATAGGCTTCCAGTGTTTACGGATTGTGATTTTTGTACCAAATTTGATTCGAATCGGTCCATTCGTTCGTCAGTTATCGTCTCCACAGACTCACTGGCACACACACACACAGACATCACTTCAAAAATGTTTGATTCGTGATCAGGGATGCTTGAAACGCGCTCTCCCGTCGAAAACTCGATTTCGAATTTTCGACCCCGTCACAATACTTTCCTTATACATTATGTATATAAGGAAAGTAACAAATGAGATGATTTCAAGTAACACACCTACAGTTAAAGTAGAAAAATTAAGGTGCCTAATACTTTTGATCAAGGCTGTATCTCCAGCAGCTCACGCGTGCACTGCATGCCATCCATTTTAGGAACCAATAGTTCTACAAACTTACCTCGGGGCCGGGAACCAGACCAATAAGATTTCTATGGTGGACCCAGCTCCTTCCCTAGCATTGTGCTATAACCTGGAAATGCTGTTAACATTACAAGAACTAACGCAACGCTGACTGTTCGGAACCTAAACCCATAGTATGCGTCCATGTTTATATATCTATATTTGAGTGCTTTTAAAAAAATTGTAGTGTCTAAATATCTATAATTTTATTTTTGGAATTAAATTATTTTCTTTCAGCCGTAACATTGAAATACAACAATGATCATTGAGTTGATAGCAAGGGAGACAGATAGCTATAAATGGCATATTAAAGTGTAACGAAAAATTGTGAATCCGATATTTTAACGGAAAAGCATTTAAGATATTGACACATTTTGTATTGTTTTTAAAAAGATGTATATTTTTTCTTTCCTTGCAATACATGATAATGTATAACGAAGTATCCTAATCATGCCGAAAATTGCAACTCGAGTTTTCAACAGTTTGGAACCTCTAGAATACGAAAAACTATTTTTGTCTGCCTGTCTGTCTGTCTGTGCAATGTATGTATCCACATTAACTCAAAAACTAATGGACAAAATTTCATAAAATTTGGTAGGTAAGTTACTTGTGTGTTACCCTGGTGCTAATTAGTTTTCGGTTCGATTCGGAATAAAAGAACCTGCCATCTTTTAGAAGAGGCCCGCAAAAATTGTCTGTATTCACTCTAACTGAAAAGCTGATTGACCAATTAGAACAAAATTTGGTGGATAAGTCACTTGTAGGATACTCTGGTGCTGATTAGATTTTGATCGACGAAATCTAAACTAAAAGACAATGTATGCTCAACTGTATCAATACAATGCTTGTTTTACTGTATAACTGCATCAATACAATGCTTAGTGCAATTAAACTCAGTTTAATGAATTAATGAATTATTAATGAATTAAGAGAAAATGAATTTGAGAAATTTGGGAAAGTCATGTGATGCTCACATCAGATTTCTTGCGAAATAGCCTGCAAAAATAGCTGAGTTCTAAAATAAAAGATTAAATACGCTCCAATATATTAATTAAATGATTGTTTCATACGTAATATTTGACAACAAAAAGAATAAGAACAGCCCCATAACAGTAGAAAAAAATCTTTCTCGAGATATTGTAATTTTTCCGCATTTTTGCAACTTCGGCTTTGAAAATACATTGAATGTAAATTCAAATAATTACCTGTGTTATTCTGTGAAATTAAACTTACTTTAATGAATTATGAAAAGAATAAAGAGAAAATGCATTTGAATCTGAAGGGAAAGTTATGTGTTGCCCACATAAAATTTTTAAATGTGTGTCACATCTAGAAACCACTAGCCATAAAGAACGCACGCAGCGCGGTGAAAAGATAGTTCTACATATGTATATTTTACTTATGTATTATATACTTTGTAAAGAGCCTTTCTGCCCCAACCGGGAATCGAACCCTGGATCTCCGACCTAGCCAACCGACGCTCTACCGTTAAGCTACTGGGACGAAATCGCAAGCGCTTGTCATCGAAGTGAACTCTGCATTCTCCTCTATTGCCGGTCAACTGACAATCTGATTGACCACCTCCTGCTATTCTTACCTCAGCTTAACTTCCTGTCACTACTATTATTAACCAAATTAGTACTCTGTGTGGTCATTATCCTCTCGATCTTAAATCTACGCTCCATCCAGTCCACTGAATCCGTATAAGTCGTACTAGGGTCAATTTCAGGCCTCCAACATCTTGGCACTAACCTACAAGGTTGATTTGTTCGGGTGCCATTGGAAAGAGCTTTGCTACTTCAACCGGAAATCGAACCCTTTATCTCCGAACTGGCAGCCGACGCTCTACCGTTGAGCTACTGGTACGATATTGCAAGCTCATACCTTCGAAATGGACTCTGAAACTTATGCATACTTATAGTATACTTATGTATATTTATGTATTATATGTATAGTATACTTATAATACAAATATTGTCAGAAATGTTTAACAAATACATTGCAGTGTTTTCATAAGTTTCGCATTCTTCCCAACGTTGCTTTAACTTTACACATTGAAATATGAGACCGGAAAGTTCGAGGCGCTTCAGATGAAAACTAAATCAGAAATCGTCTGTTCCTGCACGTACACCAAATAGCAAAAATTCCGTCTCTTCAGATCACAAAATTCGGGCATATAATAAATTCGATAGAAAAGTTATACATTCAACTTTAATTTGGATGCTAGCCAACGATTGAAAATGCTAGGGGGAGGAGAGGAATTGTCATTGTGTTACGTTGAATCTTAAAGATACCTTCTTGTTCCAGGATGGAAATTTTTTGTTTATTGGAATAGCCATTTTGTTGGATATTTTGTCTGGATTTAAGCCAAGTACTGATTTTTAGAATTATTTTTTTTCCTGAGGATTATTCGTTATTGTAACGATTAGTAAACGTTATCTTCACGTGCATTATAAGATATATTACTTTCCCTATAATAGATGGTAATGTATAGGGAAAATATTGGAATCGTATCGAAAATCGCAACTTGAATTTTCGACGGATCTACACGTTTTCAGCATAACATCTGTGTGAGTGTGTGTTACATAGTCCACTTCAATGATAAGAGCTTACAATTTCGTCCCAATAGCTCAACAGTAGAGCGTGGGCTGGCCAGTTCAGAGATCCAGGGTTCGATTCCCGGTTGAGACAGCAAGGCTCTTTACAATCGCGTCCTAACAAATCAACCCCAAGGGTTAGTGCAAAGATGTCGGAGGTCTGAAGACCCCAGACTGTGCGACTCACATTGTGGGTTTAGCGTAACTAACTGCACGACCGGGAAAGGATACCTCCTGTACTCAGGAGGCACCCAAGATCGACCATCCCGCCAAACGAACATTTATTTAGGTCTAAAAAGATAACAATTGATGAAAAATATTGTGGTTAAACAGACAATTTTACATTATTTTTGAATTTGACAAGTACGTCCATTTTTCAAAAATGGGAAAAGGGTTATTGCGAATATAGATGAAAAGATCATTGAAAAATAAAATTTAGAGTGAGGTATAATAACATAATAAAAAATAGATTGAAATTAAAGAAAATAATAAAATTCTAAAAGTAAAATTCAGAAAATATATAAAAAGAAAAAGAAATGAAAAGGAAAAAAAATGTAGGCAGATGAAAAACAAAAACAGAAATTTAGAATAAAATTTAGAAAAGAAAAATTAGAAAAAATACAAATAATAAGGGTCGAAAGAAAAAGAAAGAACCGTTAAAATAAGTACAGTTAACACAGCATTTTTTTTTAAAGAAAATATTGATGGAACACAATAAGTTCATATAAGTTAGTAAGAATGAAATAATTATAGATGTCGAAGGTCTGAAAGTGACCCTAGTACGACTAGTGCGGTTTCAGTGGGCTCTGGAGGATTCAGCGCCGATTTCAAATTGAGAGGAAGGATAACAATCACGCAAGATACTAACCTGGGTAAAAATACTAGTAGCAGGAGGCTAACATGAGACGAAAATAGCAAGAAGTGGTCACTCAGATTGTCAGTTGCTCTCCAATCTGACATTAGAGGGTGGAGAATGCAGAGTCCACTTCGACGGTAAGAGTTTGCAATTTCGTTCCAGTAGCTCAACGGTAGAGCGTCGGCTGGCCTGTTCGGAGATCCAGGGTTCGATTTACGGTTGGGGCAGCGAGGCTCTTTACAGTGTCTGCGTGTGCGTCTCCTGTGTGTGTCTGTGTGTGTAATGTATGTATCCACTCTAACCCAAAAACTGATTGACCAAATTGCATAAAATTTTACCGGTAAGTCACTTGTAGGTTACCTTGATGCTGATTGGATTTTGGTAAATTCGGGACAAAAGAAACTGGCATTTTTGCGAAATCGCCCGCAAAAATCGTATGATTAGATTTTAGTACGATTAGAGAAAAAAGGACCTGCTGATTTTTTTTTTTTTTTTTTTTTTTAAATAGCCCTTAGAAATCATAGAAATCTAAATTAAAAGACTACGTATGCTCACATGTATCAATTAAATGCTTGTTTTATACGTTATCCTTGACGATGAAAAGAATAAGACTAAACCCATTACTCTAGCATTAGCCGTTACAGATATATTTTAGTGTTTTCGCATATTTGCTACGCCGCCTTTAAGGATATACGTGCAGATATCAAATGGAAACAAAATTGGATTGAAAGCGACAATTTAGTGTCATTTCAAATAATTACGGGTGGTATTTTGTGCAATTAAACTCAATTTAATAATTTATTAAAGAAATGAAGAAAAAATGAATTTTAGTCTGTACTGAAAATCATGAGCTGCCCATATCAGATTTCTTGAATATATTTTCATCCTAAAAATATATATAAGCATTTTCTAATTACTTTTCTTATGAGAGATATTTATTATATTGAAACTATGGCATATATGAGAAAATTATTGGGATAGTGTGAAGAACCCGACTGAGGGGTTTAGAAGGATTTACACGTTTTGAGCATTCCTGTATACGATTAAAAATTTATTCAATATCTGTAAATCTCTATCTATGTATGCTTGTCTTTAACTTTTCGACTGTTTTCCTTTCAGTGTGCACAAAATCTCTAAAATAAATTCTGCAAATCAAATTAAATTTGTTTGGATAATTTATTCGAAAGTCTGGCGACGATTTGGTGTTTTAAATTTAGCGTAAATTTATTGCATAATTCAAATGATAAAAATCTGAAGAATATTTATTTTTAGAGTAGTCGCATCAGAGAAGAACTCTATTTTTCAAATATTTTTCTCAAACATTTAAAACACAATTATAAAATTATTATGTAAAAAATTGTCATTTTGTATTTTTTATTTCAATTAGATCATTTATGTATTGTTCGCACACGCTACATAAGATATTGAACGTTTATGATGATCTAAAATGGAAAAAAAAAAATAATATATATAAGTCAACTGTTATCAAATTAAATGCACTATAAAGAACCTTGACTCCCAACCGGGAATCGAACCATGGATTTTCTTATTGGTCAGCAGAAGCTCTACCGTTGAGCGACTGGGACTGAATTGTAAGCCCTTCTCTGAAGCATTATAAATACTGTTATTCAGAAATAACGGGAAATAATTTATTGTTTTCATGTTGAAATGTTCTCAAGGTATTGAAATGTAATTGTTCCACAAGGAACAGGATATTTTTCAAAAGAATCAATCGATTTGAGTGATTTTTTTTACATATTTATTTTAAACGATAACAACAAAATCCTATCAATTTTAGCAATATCTAAATTTGTTAATCAGTAGTAAAAGTCGTATACTGTAATGCTCAGCTGATTATTTTCTCTTTTCTACATAAATTTTGATACTTACCAGTACAAGATCCTAAAGAATGTTAAATGTCTGAAAACCTGAGAATTTAGTTCAAAAAATAAATAACTGGGCTTATGCCTTTATATGAAAAAATCTGATGTGGGCAGCACATGACTTTCCTTATATAATGCAATAAATTTACTACTTTTACAGTAAAAACAAAATAGATTATTTTTATAGTAGTTATTTATATTCTTTCCAAGATATTGAATTTTCGCAATGAGTCGTCATTTACCAAGTCGTCATCATCAATGAGTCGTCATTGATTTAGCGCCATTTTTGTCTTTGGGCGAGTTTTTCGCTAATTTTGCAACATTTAAGAAAGACGCCAAGTTGGCGACATTCCACCAAATTCGCCGCCAAAATCTCGCTAAGCTTTATGGACGAAGAAATAAGTTATTCTTACAACAGATAAATGACTATTGGCGTTCAAATACAAAAGTATTACTCAAAGTATCTTTTTTCATGAATGGAACCAGCTATATCCACGAGAATGATGTCACCCAATTTATCGCATGGTATTACATATGAAAAGTGAACATGTTTCTCAATAGGAAATATTTTTTTTATTTTATATGACTTTTTGATATTTTTTTTAAATGTGTAATATCTCGAGAACGGTTTGTGTTAGCTTTCTAAAATTTATGTCAATCGTTTTCTAATGACAAATTACATAAGTAATGTCTATTTGCGCAACTTTATTAGCGGTTTTGATTTTTTGACGATTTTTTCAAAATTTCACTCGAAAATTTTGGGGGGTTCTGAACATTCGATTGCGTATAAAAACAATAAGCGTCCAGTGTTTACGGATTGTGATTTTTTACCAAATTTCGTTCCAATCGGTCCATTCGTTCGTCAGTTATTGTCTCCACAGACTCACTGACACACACAGACACATACTTTCACACACACACACACACACACATACATACTTTCACACACACACATACTTTCACACACACACATACTTTCACACACACACACTTTCACGCACACACACAGACATCACTTCAAAAATGTTTGATTCGTGATCAGGCATGCTTGAAACTTGCTCTCCTGACGAAAACTCGAATTCGAATTTTTGACCCCGTCACAATACTTTCCTTATACAATATGTATATAAGGAAAGTAAAAAGGGGTATTTCAACTTTAAAAAATACAAAGTGCTTTACTTGGAACTCAAACGAATAATTCTACAATTTATAGTTTCCTTACGTAATACGGTGGAATTCGTTGAGATATTGTAAAAATATTGTAACATTGTATTTATTTATTTATTCATCCTCCCTACATGTATAGGGAAAGTATTGGAATTGTGTCGAAAATCTCAATATGAGTTTGTAAATTAAGCAAATAGAGTGATATTTATCACATCATGTTCAGCAACTAACTCGACCTGTAACACATCATTAGTTACTATTTAGTTATAGACATCAATTTTCACCAAATATCCAAATTTAAAAAAAATAACAAGGAAGTCTTACATCATAAAAATCAATATTTTCCTATATTTCGATTAAAACATATTCAACTATCTCTTACAGAGGACATGGAAGGATAATTACTTCATCTTTACCAATAAAGTACAATTATGTAAAAAAAATACTTAAAAATCTGTACTTGGCATAAATCCAAGCAAAATATCTCAGATAATGGCAACTTTAATAAACAAGGATTTTTCTAGAAATAAACGTTATTCTTATAAGAAAGTATCTTTAAGATTATCGGTAACACAATAAAATACCCCATTTTCTAATCCCTGGCTAATATCCAAATTGAATTTGAAAATGCAAGTTTCTTTTTACCGAATTTATTACAAACTCGATTTTACTTCGATTTTCATTAAATGTAATTTTTTTTCTTTTGTATTTGGTTGTACGTGCATGAAGTGAGCATATAGATTTATTGGAACGTCTTAAATGTTCCAATTTTTGAATTCAATGTATAAACCTAAAGGGAATTTAGATAGATTTCTACTTATGAAACTTTAAAAGAAATTTCAGGAATGTGATTCTCCAGTTGGCTTTCTCATGCATTCATATTCCATATTGTTTAGTTTCACTCCAATCATATATGTGATTAGACTGTAAAGAACTTTGCTGCCCTAACTGGGAATCGAACCCGGGATCTGCTAACTGGCCAGCCGACGCTTTACCATTGAGCTATTGGGACGAAATTGCAAGTTCTTATCGTCAAAGCGAACTCAGAAAGACTACAAAGCGATTATTTTTATGTAAGCTGTCGTTCCCATTTTTTTTTAAATTATTGTTAAAATTCATTAATTTAACTTTCAAATCAGCAGAATGTCTATCATGTCGATATTTTGAGTGTATTTTATTTAATATAAACTATTCAGAAACCAATACCATCCATCGCGTAGTTCAAATTATCAATTTTTCTCATATATTCTTTACCAACACATGATATACCGACGTTGCTCATGATTTAAGATATGTGCAAATTTCAGTAGCATTCAAAACAATATTGATCTTTAAAATATTCTATTGAAACATTTAATTTAATTTCCCTAAATGAAATATAAGGATACGCTATACAAAATGATCTGCATAAGTAGATTAAAGAATTAAATATTCATGTATAGTTTGTAAATAAATTTTCAAAAAATACAAAATTCGGTCAATATACGTAAAAATAAAAACAGTAAAATATTATAGAAGATATCGCACCATTTTTATCCTGTTTCAAAGATCGAATAAGCATAATAGAGAATATATGAGTTTAAAAAATATTTGCTAAAATAAAAAGTATGACTTGAAAGAATATATTAATAATTATAGTATTCGTATATCCCAAAACAGTAACTGATCCAATCAAATATTTAACACCGTTAGTTTTTAAAATTACAAAAATTGCTGTTATATCAATTTCTTAATATGATTTTAAGCATATAAATTGAATAAAAATCATCTGCCAAAAAACACATTGGATCGAATTCCGTTACTATGCAGCATGATTTAATTTACTTCAAACAAAGTTCGAGAAAATAATCGTCTGCAGGATGCTCTGTCTATAGAAAGTTTTGATTTTGCGTTTTTATTAATATCTCGATAACCCCTGGTCGTAAGAACTCGAAGCAGAATTTAGATTATCTACAATGAAGCAAAAAATACTAGTACCAAATTTGAAAAAAAAACCGCCAAAAAATCTGTATTTATATACGGAATAGATAAACAAACAAATAAATAAACAGACTTTTAATAGCAGTCTATATTTTATATATAGAGATTACCATCGTTGCCATTTTCATTGTTTTCCATAGGAAGTAATTCTGTGAAAACATTAAAATAAGAGTAATTCCTGTTAATCGATTAATTTTTAAAATATTTCTATCGTTTTAATTTTTAACTAAATGCATATATAAACAAATTTTGATACCCGCAACCGCATCATTCATTCTTCGGTCATCCTGTCCACGTCTCACACACATATACATACACGCAGACGAAAATATTTCAACAAGCATTCGAAATGAATTCAGAAAATCTTAAAATCAAAATTTATTCATGCGACAGCTCAAGAATGGTGATTACTTTTCACATTCTATTGTGTAGAGAGCGTACTATTACCTCAAAATTTCGAATCCGAGACAGTAAACACGTTTTAAGATATATGGACACAATTTCGAACACATTTGGAAAAATCTGATGTGGGCAGCACATGACTTTCCTTATATAATGCAATGAATTTACTACTTTTACAGCAAAAAAGTATGTTATTCTTATAGTAGATACTTATATTCTTTCCAAGATATTGAATTTTCGTTAATCAGTCATCATTTTTATAGATTTAGCGTCATTTTTATCCATTTGGCGAGATTTTCGTTAATTTGGCAACATTTTAAAAGTCGCCAAGTTGGCGACATTCCGCCAAATCCGTCGCCAAAATCTCACCATGCGTTATGGACGGAGAAATAAGTTATTCTTATAACAGATAAATGACTATTGACGTTCAAATACAAATGTATTACTCAAAGTATCTTTTCCTATGAATGGAACGAGCTAGATCCACGAGAATGATGTCACCCAATTTATCGCATGATATTGCATGTGAAAAGTGAACATATTTCTCAACAGGTATTATATTTTTTTAATTTATGGGATTTTTTTTAAATTTATTTGAAAAATGTGCAATATCTCGAGAACGGTTCGTGCTAGCGTCCTAAACTTTATGTCAATAGTTTTCTAAGGAAAAATTACATAAGAAATGTCTATTCGAGTAACTTTATTAAAGGTTTTGATTTTTTGATGATTTTTTCAAAATTTCACTCGAAAATTTTGGGAGGTTCTGAACATTCGATTGCGTTTAAAAACAATAGGCTTCCAGTATTTACGGATTGTGATTTTTGTACCAAATTTCATTCGAATCGCTCTATTCGTTCGTAAGATATCGTCTCCAGAGACTCACTGACACACACACACATACTTTCACACACACACATACTTTCACACACACACATACTTTCACACACACACGCACATACTTTCACACACACACATACTTTCACACACACACATACTTTCACACACACACATACTTTCACACACACACACACATATACTTTCACACACACACACACACACACATCACCTCAAAAATGTTTGATTCGTGATCAGGGATGCTTGAAACGTGCTCTCCCGTCGAAAACTCGAATTTGAATTTTCGACCCCGTCACAATACTTTCCTTATACATTATGCATATAAGGAAAGTAAAAATATAAATCTGTGTTTGTATGTATTTATGTTTGTACGATGTGGGCACGATTAATGAAGAACAAACGCACTTACCACCATGAACTCTTATATTTAACTTACAGTCATCCTCATGATAAACATCATGATGAACATCAACAAAAACTATCTTTATTGCTGATATTGCAGATATCGACTGAACCTTGCTGATGAATGCATAATAAGCGCGAAAATGATGTTTTCTGCAAAAGAAGTATATAACAAATACAAAACATTCTATTTAGTTCTTGCATTTAATCGATAATTCTATTCTTTCTGAGGTAGTGTGTCAAAACTTCAAAAAAGTCTAGAAAGGTCGTTAAGCATCGTACCGACTAATGTGCATGTTAGGTTTATCTTCAGTAAAGTGACCATTACCGATCGAATAAAAGTGATTGAAGCGCCCCTAGAGGAAAATATAATTAAAAAGTTAAGATAACGAATTCGGCAACGAAAAGAGACAGGATAAGAATGCCAATTATAAAGTTGTAGAGAATTTTCTAATGAGTAAGACCAATAAAACTGTTACAAAAATCGGTTATTTAATCCAATAGGGTAAATTGCCAAATTCCTATTCAGACATGCTAAAATAAACAACGCTCACATACACAGGAATCTCATGTATAGTCTATTGAATATCGTCTTTGTCAAAACAATTTACATTTGAACTCAAGAAAGACTATTACTTTGACAAGCATTGCTGGTGCTACCGTGTTACAGGCCCTAACGATAGGACATTTTAGCAATATCCGGGTTTCGTTCTTTCCTGGTGTCAAATCCGACTCACTAGAAAGTGATCTTTAAATTTGTAATTTGCTTTTTAAGTACATTCGTAGCAACACTACATATAAACAAAATCCTCAGTGTTCGAAATGTGTTCAAGGTGTCTTAATGGGTATTTGTGTTAAAGTCGACATCTAAAATTTTCAGGAAAACCAAATACTTTCTCTATCTTAAAAACGAGAAAATTAAAAGTATTTAGTAAAATTCATATGCTAATCGATTTCTCTTTTTATTCTGATCCATTATTTTTTTCCCTATTGTAGACCGCCATCTGGCGAGAAAATATAAAAGCTTTTAATTGCATTTTAGAAAAAAAAATAACTATTTCCATCACATCGTTGAAAGTATAAAACACTAAAAAGTGAACATAAAATCTCATGACAAATAATTTTTTTTTTAAATATAAATAGCATTTGTTTTTAGAACATAATGGCTTTTACTAATCTTGTAATTGATTATTTTATATAAGTGCCGCAAAAAACTGAAAAATGCAATCGTCATTGTTATTATTACTTCCAATTTTTTCACAGTTGATATCTACGAATGTAAGTGTAATTATCGTCGAAGCCGGGTTCTTCAGTTGGCTTACTGGTAAATCGCAGACATTAAATTCTTTGGTCTTTTTGATATGAAAGAAAGGTAATCAACAATCCGTTGCTATTTCAAGTAATATATTTTGCATATTACAATCTCTATATTTGCAATTAAAATTCTTTGTCGGTCGGTATTTCAAAATATTTTTATTTATCTGTTTTTTTTTTTTGTTTTTTGTTTTTTGTCAGCATGATCTTTGAGGCCCTATCTAATCAGGTTCTATTAATCAAATGAACATAAAATTTGATATGTATTTGTCTTTTATCTCATATTTTAAATCTTTTTGCTTTGAACTTTATCGGGCTTTGAACTTTATCCGCTATAGGAATGTATTCGTTTTTACTTTCCTTATATACATAATGTATAAGGAAAGTATTGCGATGGGGTCGAAAATTCGAATTCGAGTTTTCGACGAGAGAGCACGTTTCAAGCATCCCTGATCACGAATCAAACATTTTTGAAGTGATGTCTGTGTGAGTGTGTGTGTCAGTGAGTCTGTGGAGACGATAACTGACGAACGAATAGACCGATTCGAACGAAATTTGGTACAAAAATCACAATCCGTAAACACTGGAAGCCTATTGTTTTTATACGCAATCGAATGGTCAGAACCACCCTAAATTTTCTAGTGAAATTTAAAAAAAAATCGTCAAAAAATCAAAACCGTTAATAAAGTTACGCAAATAGACATTTCTTATGTAATTTTTCATTAAAAAACAATTGACATAAATTTTATAACGTTAACCTGAACCGTTCTCGAGTTATTGCACATTTTTCAAAAAAATTATCAAAAAGTTATATAAAATTAAAAAAAAATATTTCCTATTGAGACACATGTTCACTTTTGATATGTAATACCATGCGATAAATTGGGTGACATCATTCTCGTGGATCTAGCTCGTTCCATTCATGAAAAAAGATACTTTAAGTAATACTTTTGTATTTGAACGCCAATAGTCATTTATCTGCTGTAAGAATAACTTATTTCTCCGTCCATAACGCTTGGCGAGATTTTGGCGACGAATTTGACGGAATGTCGCCAACATTTTTAATTGTTGCCAAATTAACAAAAATCTCGCCAAATTGATAAAAATGACGCTGAATGGATGAAAATGACGACTCATTGAAGAAAATTCTATATCTTGGAAAGAATATAAGTATCTACTATAAAAATAACATTTTTTTCACTGTAAAAGTAGTAAATTAATTGCATTATATACGGAAAGTCATGTGTTGCCCACATCAGATTTTTGAGGATATAGAAAAGTTTGGAATTATTTTTTGAGGATATAGGAATGTTAGGAAATAGGAATTTATAGGAATGTATTCGTTTGTGGTATATTTTTATTCATTGTACCTAATCGGGCAAGCCCGTCTTCCGCAAATCATAGTAATGTATTCGGTTTTAGGGCATAAATCGGGAACCGGAGTATACAGAATGTTTAAATGTAATGTTATTATATTTTGTGATATGTTTCAATAGTTTAGATTTTGAACTTTATCAGCTTAGCTTGTCTTGAGACATCCATTGAAATATACTCGTTCTTTTTTTTTTCGGGGTGAGAGGTGGGGGGAGCGGGGAATAACTCACAAACGGGAGCAGCTGGAAGGTCCATAGCATTGTCATTCTCTTATTACGTCATTGTCTTTCATATATTTTAAGTTACATACAAATAAGAAAATATGTGCTTTTAAAACTATTATCTTACTTTCCTTACAATATATGGAACTATACAGGGGAAGTATAGGAAAAGTGTCGAAAATCTCAACTCAAGTTTTCGACGAATCTACACATTTCGAGTACTCTAGAATCCAAGAAAACTATTCATAACGTGACATATTTGTGTGTGATGGGTCTATCTGTGAAATGTATGTACCCACTCTAACTAAAAAATATATGGACTAAATTTAACAAATTTGGTAGATAAGTGTCACTTGCGTGTGACCTTGGTGCTGATTAGATTTTGGTACGATTCGGAAAAATAGAACCTGCTTTTTCCTGCAAAATGACCCGCAAAATTTGCATGTATCCTCTCTAACTGAAAACCAATTAATCAAATTTTACAAAATTCAGTAGATAAATCACTTGTGGGTAACCTTAGTACTGATTTGATTTTGGTATGATTCGAAGAAAAGGAACCTGCTTTTTTGCTAAATAACCCGCAAAAATCGTCAAAATCTAAAACTTAAAAGACTACGTATGCTCAAATGTATCATTTAAATACTCGTTTTGTACGTAATTTTTGACGACAAAGAGAATAAGACCAACCCCATTGTTGCATGGGTTTTTCCCACACGCCCGGTTTGGGCGCGATAAATACCATTATTGTTCATTGAACATTAAATTAAAGGCTGCCGTGTCGTATAGAATTACCTGAAAATCAAAAGTATCTAGAAGATTCTGAAAATGAGGACACCGATTGGATTTATAATAACAAAAAAACAATTTATTTACATAATTAACATTAAACATAAAAGATTTTGATTACTCGGATTTTTCATCCGATCAACTAACATTGGCTCGTCTCATTCAACATACATACTGTCTAATAAACCCTTCACTAAAAATATTCAGATATCATCACAAGTTTTAAAATCACTTCCTCAAATTCTAATATAAGATAATAGACAATTCTCAAATTTTAATATAAGATGATGGACAATTCTCAAATTCTAATATAAGATAATAGACAATTCTCAAATTCTAATATAAGATGATAGACAATTCTCAAATTCTAATATAAGGTAATAGACAATTCTCAAATTCTAATGTAAAATGATAGACAATTCTCAAATTCTAATATAAGATAAATCACAATTCTCAAATTCTAATATAAGATAAATCACAATTCTCAAATTCTAATATAAGATAATAGACAATTCTCAAATTCTAATATAAGATAATAGACAATTCTCAAATTCTAATATAAGATAATAGACAATTCTCAAATTCTAATATAAGATAATAGACAATTCTCAAATTCTAATATAAGATAATAGACAATTCTCAAATTCTGATATAAGATAATAGACAATTCTCAAATTCTAATATAATCACATACTTAAAGTTTATCCATTCTCTACTCATTTATGGTAATATACAAGTACACTAATACACTGTCTGCAAATCTGACCTTTCATTAATCTAACGCCACTTGAGGCTCTTAAATAAACGCATTTGGCTTGTGTCACAATTCAAAGCAACTAATCTCCTCATATAGAGGGAATAAAAAGGAGAGGGAGAGAGGGGCTATTCCAAATCAGAGCATAATATGAAGTCAAAGGCATATCTTCGTCTTTTGGCCCGGCGAGCTCTAGTACGACCGTTGACGGAGAGTTCGAGAGCACATCGCTTCGTAGTTTTTTTAGACCTTCTCACTTTCACAACTTAGGAAGCACTCCTGTTTTTTAAAATCTGAAAATTCTGTCTCTTGAAAAACTCAAACTCGCTCTCTCCTCCCTCTTTTCTCTCATTCGTTCCGAGGTTTAAGCCCCCCTTAATATCATTGGAAGATATAAGGTTACCCCTTTTCCAGTGGCCAGATTATGACAGAGGGCTTGGTTACAGGCCCCAGAATTATTACTGAACTTCCACGCTAAGATCTTGCACCTGCGCCCCAACGGTCACTCGCTACCCATGGCGAATTCTTCTATCTTCAATGTGCCCCCCACTGGCGAGATGTCCGAGTCCACTGTCCGTTTCCATTTCAGGTGGCCAAAGGGGAATTTTATAGATATTACCGAAAGGACTAGGGACCATCCTTTGCAGGTCCAAGTCCTCCCCATAATTCAGCAATGTTACATATTTTAGAAATAACTATGTAACACCCATAACTCTATATCTCACGATTCTCGAGATATTTTGATCTTTCAAACTGTGGTGCGCTAATATAAAATAAAAGAACTGAAATTAATGATTAGCATTATTTATCATTACGTTGTGCGTTGTGTTTGCAATAACCCTCCATTTATTTATCATTAACATATCTATCTTTATCTCTTAATATGGCCTTAAATTCATCATAGTGAATTTATTAACTAAATCGTACATTGCTTTATTTTGCCGCTATAAACCCTCCAATTATTTACTTTGTGTGAGTCCTGTAAAGGAATATTAATTATTACTTTACCAAAAGGATTACACCAATTTAGCATTAACAATAACATTTATTAACAACATAAATCTTTAACTATTCAATTAGAACACGTTATCCTATTATTAAGTCGGAGGGAACATTGTGAGACCATTAAACTCGCCTAAAATATATATATACGGCCTGATTTTTCAATGGGCACATACCTTCAAGTCTGTCTTGGGTTTTGTCACCGCCACGTAAGTTGCTGATCATATCACCGAAATAACTCGCAGTATTCTTTCACTGACTCGTGATATCGACGATAAATTTTACTCATGGCGCGCATACCTGCACTTATTGCATTCTCTTATTATCTGCACAAGTCATATTGTCATGTCTCCCTCTTAAGTCGTATTATATCATCACTGTTCTAGTTGTTGATCAGTGTCCTTCTTAAGTCATGATCCCAGTTATCTTTTTAAGTCATATTGTACAAGTTATCTGTTCCAAGTCATGTTAGTAAGTCTATCTGATTCTCGGGTCACAGGTTGTGGTTCCCTCTTTCTCGGGGGCGTCATTTTCCCCCTTGCTTTCATTTGAAGCATTGAATGTGACGTAACAAGTACTTTCTCCATTGGTTAATCCTTTAACCAATGGAGCCATTCCACATCCTCGTACGGGCCAGCTCGGCCGCCTTGTATTGGCGCTCCTAAATTTATGGTTTGCTGTAAACTTCGGCGTCACTCAGACTGGCGGCATTGTCCGAAGTTTCGAATCAATACATAACTGGCATAAACCTGTCTCACCAAAACACATGTGAGATCTATTTCTGGTCTCACACAAACTTTGAACACATCGGCATTGAAAATGCTTGCAGTCAATGCATGAAAAAGTTAATTGAATTAAAACTGTGAATTCAGTGTAACTTAAAATAATTATCCGAGTTACTTTGTGTAATTGAACTCAATTTAAAGAATTGTGAGGAGAGAAAAATTAAGAAAACGAATTTGTGTGGGTATATATATATATATGCACCTGCAATTGAATATTTAAAAACGATAACTATGTATTTACTACCGAGGTAACTGTGGATATATATACATATATATATGTATAATTGAATATTTAAAAACGATAACTATGTATTAATTACCGAGGTAACTATGGATGTATACAATAAATATATAAACATGTAAAATATTCGCTAGAAACTTATCTATATAAAGGGACACAGCGAGTATTATTTAACTATAGAATAAGCATATTCTAGCATTAAAGACATTAATTCAAATAAAAAAATTATATATATATATATATATGTGTGTGTGTGTATATATATATATATATATATAATTTATATATATATATATATATATATATATATATATATATATATATAATATTAATTATATATATATATATATATATATATACACACAGAGAGAGGGAGGGAGAGTGTGTGTGCGAGGTCATTGAATAAAAATGACTTGTACTCAGGAATGCTCAAAACGTGTAAATTTATATAACTGTCAGTGTGATCCTATCACAATATTTTCCCTTTATATATATACTACGGAACACAGAAATACTACGGAAATTAAAAATTCTTTATTACACATTAAATTTCCCTTGACTTACTAAGGATAAAGGATATAACTATCCAGTGGAAATCGGACTGTAATCACAAAACAACGCTCAAATAGCTCCTTGCAACATCTTCATTTCCGCCCTTTCATCCTAATTACAGTCACTGTCGTTTCAGTTCTCATAAATGAGTGGTTGAACCACTTGAAAAGGTAACGACGATTTGCCAATGGCTGCTCCAATCAAATGACCGTTTTATGTGATTCTATATCTGAGAGGTTTAATTAACCACTAAATATAGGAAGAGTAATAGAGTGCACACTGAATTTATCAGACATATTAAGGATATTTAACAGAAACACAGAGCATTTTAAATTATGAGAAAGAACATGATTACGAGTCCAGAACGAGATTCGTCATTAGACACGATTTCTCCACTCTATCTCTTGTTTTTATTTTCTTATTTTACTTGTCTGTTAACACAATAGGTGGCGCCACCATAGTTGTATTTTACCTTTCTCGTTAGCAAGTGATTTGATGGCTCTGAGCTTATAGGCATTGAAGAAAGAAACACAAGCTTTAACAAAACATTTTCTGTCTTTTTTATTATTTTATTTGCAAAAGTGTTTATTTTAATTATTTGATATTATGTAAAATTGCTCTCACTATTGAGTCTTGAAACTTTTTTCTTCCTTGTTACAAATGTGTAAATTGCATAAATTTATATCGCTTTATACACAAAGAAAAATATACATTTTTGTTAATTACTTGCACTCCAGGTTCCAGTTATCAACGCTCACCCTCCTTAATTTTTTGCTTCCTCGATTAAAGCGTCAGCCAGATATTACACTCTTCTATATATTTAAAAATTCTATACATTTCTTATAACAAAACATGCAAAAATATAAATCTCTGAACAACTAACTAAATATATCCTGTACTACAATATCGATGAAATTTTGTAAGGACTCTGTAAATAGCTAGGCCCATACACACATATATAATTCTCCTAATAATTAGCCAATTATATCCTGAACTACGATATCGATGAAACTTCGAGAGGCCTTTGTAAATAACTAGGTACATACACACAAATATAATTCTCCTAACAAACAGCTAAATATTTCCCGCACTGCAATATTGATGAAACTTTGTGCGGACTTTGTAAGTAACTACGTCCATACACACATATATATATACACATATATATACACAAACACAGTCAGATATCTTTAAGTATTAGAAATGAAAACACGATATCATAATACGTACTACTGGTCAAAATCTCGAATCTCAAAATATTACATAAACAATACTTTTTTATACAATAATATAAAAAAGCAAAAAGCAAAATTTGACATGCAAATTCCTTCCATCATCAATTTTAATCAAAAGATTGATGGTAGCATTCTGGTAGAAATCAGAACGTAATCAGAGACCTCAAGCTCAAATAAATGCTAGCAACATCTTCATTTCGCCATTTTCATCCCAATAATGGCCATCAATCTTATTTAAATTGAGTAAGATGCTTGAATTTGAAACGTAATAATTCGCCAATGGATGCACCAATCAAATGAGATGATTGTAATTTGATTCAAAATGTACGTGAGGTTTAATTACCCTATAAGAAATCGAAATGAGTTATGGAGTGTGCACTATGATTCAAACTCCTTATATAAATTTTAATGGAATATACGGAACACTAAGCTAAAATTTTTATTAATTAATGTATGTCAGCAGACGTCATTCTTTAGCGCTAGAGAGCGGTATTGAGCTGCGTAAAAAATTGGCTATTTTTCGCCATCATCATTCGCAACGAGGACTTCGTACATGTGACATGGATAATTTCTCGATCACTAAGGTGGAAGGTGGAACAGCCCAGTAGTTAAGGCACAGGGATTGCACTCAGAGGACCCGAGTTCGAATCCAGTCTCTGCCCAAACTGTCTCCGTGTTCACACAGAGTACGGGCATGTTAAACATATGGGTCTAGAAGTTCTTCCGAGAAGTTGATGGCAGTAAAAGGAGGGCATGGTTCTTGTAGATGTCGCCTCCACTGGGTTCCGGTCTAAATTATGTAGCACGGTCCCGGTCATCCAAACAGATACTTTACATCTTCGGGTAGGTCGGACGGTCTGGTTCAAATGAAAAAAAAATACTAAGGTGGCCAACATGCATTTGACGTATGGACAGCAAATGGTAACGGAAGAACTGCTGTAAGATTATCGGCACAATCTTACAGCATCTCTTCCGTTTCTATTGGAAGACCCATGGTCTATATGCATGTCAGCGTATTATCCAGGCCTTCAGACCGACTCAAAGGTGTAAGATATATGTCTGGATGAACAGTTGAGAATCAACCAATTCATGAAAGCCCAATGGGAGGGGCAACCACAGGGACCGTACTATCCTTTCCCTAACCCATCACATCTCGGCTGTACTTCCAGACCTAAATATTTATCATATGCGTACTATGTGTAGACATGGGGATAGTTTTGGGCTGTGTCGAGAATCGGACACGGGACTAACATGTGCGATCCTCCCTATATAACCACTGCACTATTCCGATCCAGATGTATATCAGTCATTTAAACATTCGTGAAATATTACAAAGTTCGCGTTATGAATGGCGACAATGAAAAATAGTCAATTTCTGCGCAGCCCAACATCACCCTCTTCCAACAAAGGTTGACAGTTTGGAGATATAATTTTATTATACCCCCAGGGCTGCTTAAGTTGGTTTCTCGTCCTTTTATCATGATTTCGATAAAGTCCAAGCATTCTGACTACTATCTTGAATGATTGGTACAATTTTTTGATAGCAGAAGCACCCATTTTACAGCTAAATTGCTTATCAAATATCAGTCATGTAATATGCACCATTGAAATAGTAGAGGTTGTCGATAAATAACTGCGCCGGTTGCGCCAGCCTGTATATTTGGGATCCATAGTTTGAGGTAAAACGGTAACAGTGCCTGGAATTTCGTCTCTACCCATGTGATCTCGAGACATTTCGCTTTACGCATGCGCTTCATCCTGTTTATGAAACCAGAAAGACAGGAAGGCGACACATTCATCACCACAGCCGAGTCTAGTCGTGTGAGATTAAATAGTGTTTGTTTAAAATTAAATTAAATGCCGGAAAACTTATTCGTGTGATTCAGGCAAGGCCTGCATCATCCGCCATCCAGCTAAACGATTCCAAAGGAAATGCTATAGACCGCGATGAAGGTTCCTTTTCAGCCTGTGTCTAAAACTTGCATAGTGGTCTTTTTCTTTTTAAAAGATAGCAGAAAAAATACACACTTTTTCATCACTTGGCATATTGGCTCATGATAAGGAATCATCAGAAAACTAGACATGTCGCATATTGGCTGAAGCAAAATATTTCGTCTTTGACGTTTTTATCCCGAAAGCATTCATTGTTGGCAGTTTCGTGTCTTCCTGTACGTGGACACCTTTATGTGTAATACATGACAGATTGCAATTAAAATGAAACATGATGTCAAAGCATGCAACCAATCGCAGCTAGTAACTACAACATCCAACTAATCGCAATTTCGGTGTCATCGCTCTACAATTACAATCTGCAATGCATTCCATTCTATAAAAGCAGAAAAGCAAAAAAGAGGATATATTTCATAATAGCATGGCATCCAGGAGCCTTAAAAGATCGAATGAAGATAGCCATATTAACTCATGATGTGTCAACTTATTAGAACGTTTTTATCCGGAGAGCATTTGTCATTGACAGTTTCGTGTGTTACTGTGTACAGACACCTTCACTTGTAACACATGACAGACTGCGATTAAAATGAGGCATGACATCAAAACATTCAACCAAACCCAGGCAGTAACAACATCCAACTAATCGCAGTTTTGACGTCATCACTCTGCAATTGCAAGAAGCTACAATGCATTACACTTAAATGTTCTTCCGTTCTATAAAGGCGAGAAAAATGAAAAAGGGGATTTATTTCATAAAAACATATCATCAAGCAGCCTCAAAGGATCGAAGGAAGATACCAATCGAGAGGAAATCAGAATCTAATTAGAAACCCTCGCTGGAATATCTCCCCTGCAACATCTTTATTTAGCTACCTCCATACTAATTACAGTTAGTCATTTGAGTTTGGTAAATGGATGGTTGAACCACTTGAAATGTAATGATGATTTGTCGGTGGATGTGCCAAACGACTGAACTCCCCCTTCCATTTGATTGGATGCCTGTGAGGTTAAATTAACCGGTAAGAGTTCGAAATGAGCAATGGAGAACTTTCGGTTTAGTAGATATGTTGTGGATATTAATAAATACAAGCTTTATTAAGCAATAGAATAAAAACGAGACTGGCTTTTTGCTATTGAAATCGAGTGCTACTTTAAATAAACATTTTATGCTATTATCAACGAAATATTTTATTGCAGGTTAATTAAGTCAGTAGCTTGAGCGAATTGTTATAATTAAAACAATGTTTGCTGGCAATCCCGAACGTTCAAGTACGATTAGAGTAATATTGTAGATTTTAATGTAAAATATATTTCGGAGTTAGTTGATTACATAATAAAGAATAAACTGACTGCAAATATTGATGTGCTAAATTAAGAGGAAATAAAGATAAAACATTCGAATATTTTTTCTATTCTAACACACAAAACAGCTAACAAATTAAGATTCCAAATTAACTTTGTAGCAAAACTCAATTTGTAGCCAAATGGCAACGTTCCAAATTTATCCCCGATTTCGCTAAAATACACTAAAACATATATATTCCAACAACAGTTCCAAATTAACTTAGTCAAATTAGTAGACAAATGGCAACGTTCCACATTTATCGCCAACTTCGCTAAAATTCACTATTCAAAATTTACGGCTATATTCCAGCAAATGTGTCCATCATCAATTTTCGACTCTATCGGATCAATTTGAACAATGTTTTTATATATCTCTAGTCCTAACCTGCTGATATATGCCTGTATTATGGTTCCATTTAGTAGCCGTGGAAGGAAGTTGGATATATACAGTTTCAAAATGAATAGAATACTTTTATATGATCACGAAAATATGGTTAATCGCATTTTCACAAAAAGTGCATTTCTTCCACTAATAAAATAATGGTAGATATTATTTTAAAAAAATAATTAATGAAATGTATGTTATAGTAACATAATTAGGATTCATGCTGATATTTACTTTTTTTAACTGATAATATACAACTTTCTCAATTAACAGAATCAAACAATAGTCGGTATTTCTTCTAATTTAAATAGACCCTTAAGACGCATAAATAAACATTTATACGTATGGTGGTAATATCCACAGAGATCCTACTTCTTCAAAATAATACGTGCTACTCTAAAAGGAAAGGTTGAATAATACTTGGTTACGAACGAGAACTTTTTAGCCGATACTTTATTCTTCAGTTTGTGCTGCTAGTTCTCACTTCAGTTCTCACTCGCATTGCTAACTTCGACCTCTTGGTCTAAATAAAGCTCCTATACGTAAAGGTTAACGCAACCACCATTTTGACTCCAACATGTCCTGTTAATTATCGTCTGCCTGTGCTATTTCAACGGCGCACGCATGTTACATGGCTGATATTTGATACGCAATTTAGCTATAAAATAGGTGCTTCTACTTTCAAAAAACTCTACCAATCATTCAAGAAAGCAGTCTAGAATGTTTTGATTTTTTTTTTTTGAGATCCCGAGAAAAGGATGAAAAACTAATCCTCTTTTCCTCATGTACATTCATTGGCTCCCACTGGGAGTCAAGATAGTCGCTGTTGCGCCAGCCTGTAGCGTGTCATCAAAATTACCAATCTGCCGAAAAGTTGATTCCATCCCACTCGTATAATCCGCAAACTGTCTGGGCAGCTAATGTTTGTCAGTCAAACTGGAACGCCAATAAGCTGTTAGTCACCAGGAAAATAATAATATAATGCAAATTAAAAAAATGATAACTAACAGGTTATCACAACATGACAAACTTTACTGCGGTATTTATTCTTAAATGTACATTCATAACTGGTATGATCAAATCACAAAATTACATAACTTGCAGGTCAGTTTATAAATACAGTTATATGTTTTGTGAAAAGTTATAATTATTGATGATTCAGCTATTGAAAGTTAAAGGACAAGTTTTCCACCTGTTATAATCATATTAAAATACATCAGATGACAAAAAATCAAGATTATTGAAATTGCTGTTCAAATTAGATTAGAGAACTTAAAGGACCCTAATCACAGCTTTATTACTAGGCATTGGGATTTAAATAGTTACAATCCATCTTGCCAGTCACATCTAGATACATTCAAATTTACTTCATGTTTATACATTTAATCATAAAAATGGATAGCTTAAAACACTTCGAGTAGAAACTATATTTTCAGTTAACGCACGTACACCTAATACGATAACGACATGTCTTGCGATCGCAAAAATTGAGTTTGTAATAAATTTGATAAAAAAGTTACACACTCAACTTTAATTTGGAAGTTCGCCAACGATTGCAAAAAAAAGGGGGGGGGGGAGATTTCATTGCACTACGGAGAGTCTTAAAGATACCTTATTGCAGTAATAACGATTCTTGTTTATTAAAGTTGGCATTTTCGAAGATATTTTGTCTGGATTTACGCCAAGTACAGATTTTTGGAGCTTTTCTCGTGATTGAATTATGCTGGTAAAGATCAAGACAATATCGCTTGGTATGTTGTGCATGATATATTTGAATAACACGTTCTCACCAATATATGAGATGTTATTTTTACTTTTTCACACTCTTTTACTTTTCTACACTACTCATAGTATAGAAAAAGTATTGTTTTCACGATTTCAAGATTTATCACGATATTCAAGGTTTTGGTACCAATATATGTTTCTCCTGAAAACATTTTGACTATTTTTGGAGTGATGTCGTCCTTCGGCCTGTAGTCGATTTTTTGTGTGCACGATAGCGGACATAGTAATGGATTTTCACAAAACTTTATATCCAACTTTCTACTCGGAAAATCTAGAACTAGATAGAATTTTTTTTAAATTCGAACGAAAACTTCGAAATGTATTCGAAATTTTATATTTTTATAACACGGCAGCATATAGGACATATCGTCATAATCGCGCATAAGAAGGTTTATTTATGGCTCAGTGATCGCGAAACTTGATAATTTTAATCACTGTGAAAAATAGCCGCGATACAATTATTTTTCCTGACGTCATTAGCCCCCTAGGAGACAAGTTACATTGTCAAGTATGGCATCAATCGAAAAAAATGTTTCAAGTTCTTTAAAGTGAAGGGAACATGCTATAAGTGTAATCATTTGGACCACAATACCGATTTTTCAAAAAAATTCTTGTAAAATTTGGGGGGAGAAGTTACTATAAAATGGATTCTGGTATGAAAAAGTCAAGTTGAGCCACACTTGGTTGATTTTTTATTTTTGTTTTCCTAGAAGCATTTATAATATATAGAGGGAGATAAAGTACTGCGATAATATTTAAATTTCGAGTATTATGAATGCGTTCCTCTATAGTTGTAAAGGTATCGGAATGAACACAAAAGAATCTTTTGATACAAAAATTTATTCTTAAACTGTAAAAAAAATCATAAAATAAACTCCATTAACGAAATTTACACATAATAAATCAGAATGTACATATTACACGGTTTCATCGTCTGCATCCACACACGCCACGCTCCTTGCTCCAAGTCCTCTGGACGAGCCGGACGGCCTGGGGCTTTCACACGCCACGCTCCACGTACCAACTCGTATAATCTCTCACCATCTCGTTCTTCGCACTTCGCCTTTTTATAACCTGGTTGCCAGCACCCTCTACCATCCGCAATCTGAGCCACTGCTATTTAAATTTAGGTTCTTCTTTCCCCGGGGAAGACACTGCTCGAAAAATAAGAAGTCGATAATAGAAATTGCTAATCCTTACACAGTGTATAATGTTATCGAAACCTGAAATTTACAAAAGTTACAAAAAACTCTCTCTCGTTCTAGTTTTAATCATAATTTTCTTGACTACAAAATTTCATGCCGATACGAGCATTAGTCCTTCAACTCCAATACCCAGATAAGCAGGCGGGGGACATTCCGTATATATTTGAAACGTATTCAGAGGATTCTCAAAAAGTGTATATACTTCAATATCTTGAATATAAACACTTTTCGCTAAACAATACGTTGTTATACTACAGCATAAAAAATCTCTCTAGGTTAGTTAGGTAATAACATTGCAGTAAAATCACATGAATATTTTAACATTAGGCACACACTGTTGAACATTGGCGGCATTTCATTTTTATAAAATCTGATGTGGACATCACATGTCTTTCGCTGCATAATGAAATGACTTTACTTATGAATGACTCATTCATACTTACGTGCTCCTCATCAAAAATCAATTAATCTTTAATTGATATCCACTGTATGAAATAAATGACTATCAACGAATTTTGGAGCGTCAAAATACAAAACTATTACAAAAATATCTTCCCTCGTGAAAAGAACTATTTATGTTCACGATAATGATGTTGCAAAATATTTAGTATATTTCAGAATAATTATTAATTTTTTTAATTTTATATAATTTATTCTATGAATGTATGTGAAAAACGCAAGAGAAATTTATACTAGCAGTCTAAAGTTTATGTAAATCGTTTTCCAATTAAAAATTATACATTAAATGATTATTTATGTAATAGTATTAAAGGTCCTGATTTTTTAATTATTTTTTAAAAACTCGTTCGAAAATCGGGCAATATTTCGAGAACAGCTAATGCTAGCGTACTAAAAGTTGTTTTCTAATAAAAATTACGTCTCAAAAATAATTATTTTTTACAACTATTAAAAGTGCTGAATTTTTAATGAGAAAAAATGAAGACGTATTCGATTGCATTTAAAATCAATAGGGTTCCAGTATTCCCTGACTGTACAAAATTATACTATTAATTATTATTATTGTACCAAATTATTGTACCAGATTATTGTACCTTATTGTACTAAATTATATTTGAAACTCTTCTTTTGTTCGTGAGATATGGCGTCCATAAGCTCACGAACACATACATTAACTTACACACGTTAACATACACACACTAACATACATACACACTAACTTACATACATACCCACACTACTTTACATACATACACACTAACTTACATACATACACACACTACTTTACATACACACACACTAACATACATACACACATACTAACATACATACACACACACTAACATACATACATACCTACTAACATACATACACACACTAACTTACCACACACCAAGATACACACACTAATATACATACACACTAACTTACATACATACACACACTAATATACATACACACACACTAACATACATACACACATACTAACATACATACACACACACTAAAATAAATACATATCTACTAACATACATACACACACTAACTTACCACACACTAACATACATACACACACTAACATACCACACACTAACATACACAGACTAACATATATACACACACACTAACATACACACACTAACATACATACACACACACACTACATACATACACACACACTCACACATTAACATACACACACTGACATACATACACACACACTCACACACTACATACATACACACACACTCACACACTAACATACATACACACACTAACATACATACACACACACTAACATACATACACACACACTAACATACATACACACACACTAACATACATACATACAAACACACTAACATACACACTAACATACATACAAACACACTAATATACACACTAACATAACTGCGCTTTGTATAAATAACAAGCAAACAAGAGCTTTTAAGCAGCTAATCAGAGCGTGTGCACTTTCATGCACTGTGACTTAAACGTGCTTCTGTACACACTTTTGGAATTTAAATGTGCTACTTTGATTTCGTTATTTTCCTGTATTCTAATTTGTTTAATTTAGTATTCAAATTCTAAAGCTTACTTGCTCTTTTGGTTATGATTCTCAAATATGGAAATTAATTTTTTATACTTCTAATTTCATAATTACTTGTTAAATTAAGTTCGAATTTGAAACCTTTCACAGCTCACATACTTCATATGCGCAAGTTCATTCAAAGTCCGGCTTCTTGCTAGTACTTTATAAGAAAAGCTTTTATCTCTGGCAATTTGTCAGGCGTGGCTAATACAAATTTAGCTGTGAAATTGGTGCAATGCTATTAACTTGGCAACTTTGGAGAAACATCACAAAGCTAACAATAATTTAATATTTAGTAAAATGCAATTCCATTTCTTTGATAATACTTATCGCTTTGTGGGGATTCTGAATTTAATATTCTTGATTTAAAATATAGCTATTTGACAGTCTTCGAAATAAGATACGTTTAGTTATAAAATCTGGGGAATCGTAAAGTTATTATGTATTGTTACGGGTCGTATAGTAATTAATGATCCGATGAAATGCGTGATAACTTTATGCACTGAGTTTTATGATGAGCATAACATCGAGTACCTTACTTAAGAACAGCGGATTTATTTTTATCCTGATAAATCGGGAAAAACAATGAAATACAATGAAATACGAAGATACGAGGTATGAGAAATTCGAGTGGAACTGTTTATTTTAAATGTCATTCATTCAAGCATTTATACTAGATGCTCTCCCCCTCCCACAATAATTCTTATTAAAAATCATAATACAAATTTGGAAATTCTCATAACATAACACAATGTAATAGCTTCTTTACGCGACCGTCTGTCAGTATTTCTTTTAGGCATATATCCGGGGGACGAAGCTGCCCTCCGGAGACGATTATTCTCCCTCCCCCTCCCCCCATGTATTTATATAGGATAAATAGAAAGCTTGCCCCACAGAGACATTTTATGTTAACCTAGTTTCTATATATGGGACAGAATTTAGATATATTTATATAGGGTAAATAAAAAGCTTATCCCCCCCGGAGACATTTTATGTTAACCTAGTTTCTATATATGGGACAGCATTTAGATACATTTATATAGGATAAATAGAAAACTTGCCCCCTACCCCACAGAGACATTTTATGTTAACCTAGTTTCTATATATGGGACAGCATTTAGATATATTTATATAAGGTAAATAGAAAGCTTCCCACCCCCCGGAGACATTTTATGTTAACCTACTTTCTATATATGGGACAGCATTTAGATACATTTATATAGGATAAATAGAAAACTTGCCCCCTACCCCACACAGACATTTTATGTTAACCTACTTTCTATATATGGGACAGCATTTAGATATATTTACATAAGGAAAATAGAAAGCTTGCCCCTCCCCCGGAGATATTTTATGTTAACCTACTTTCTATATATGGGACAGTATTTAGATATATTTATATAAGGTAAATAGAAAGCTTCCCCCCCCGGAGACATTTTATGTTAACCTAGTTTCTATATATGGGACAGCATTTAGATACATTTATATAGGGTAAGTAGAAAGCTTGCCCCTCCCCCCGGAGACATTTTATGTTAACCTACTTTCTATATATGGAACAGCATTTAGACACATTTATATAGGATAAATAGAAAACTTGCCCCCTACCCCACAGAGACATTTTATGTTAACCTAGTTTCTATATATGGGACAGCATTTAGATATATTTATATAGGGTAAGTAGAAAGCCTGCCCCTCCCCCGGAGACATTTTATGTTAACCTACTTTCTATATATGGGACAGCATTTAGATATATTTATATAAGGTAAATAGAAAGCTTCCCCCCCCCCGGAGACATTTTATGTTAACCTAGTTTCTATATATGGGACAGCATTTTGATACATTTATATAGGATAAATAGAAAACTTGCCCTCTACCCCACAGAGACATTTTATGTTAACCTAGTTTCTATATATGGGACAGCATTTAGATATATTAGTATAGGGTAAGTAGAAAGCTTGCCCCCCCCCCGAGACATTTTGTGTTAACCTAGTTTCTATATATGGGACAGCATTTAGTTATATTTATATAAGGTAAATAGAAAGCTTGCCCCCCGGAGACATTTTACGTTAACCTAGTTTCTATATATGGGACAGCATTTAGATACATTTATATAGGGTAAGTAGAAAGCTTGCCCTCCCCCCGGAGACATTTTATGTTAACCTAGTTTCTATATATGGGACAGAATTTAGATGTATTTATATAGGATAAATAGAAAACTTGCCCCACAGAGACATTTTATGTTAACCTAGTTTCTATATATGGGACAGCATTTAGATATATTTATATAGGATAAACAGAAAACTTGCCCCCCCCCCCTTACAAAAAAAAAATTCTTTCACCCCCCTCTCCCATCAAAAAAATCCTGAAGGAAACACTATCGTCTGCTGTTTGAATATTCCCCCAATCTATTCTAATAAATCGGGAAAATACGAAGATGCAATGTATGAGAAATTCGAGTGGAGCTGTTTATTCCAAATGTTCATGCATTTATACTAGACGCTCCCCCCACCCATAACAATTCTTATTAAAAATCATAATACAAATTTGGAAATTCTCGTAACATAACACAGTGTAATAGCTTCTTTACGTGATCGTCTGCTGTTTGAACATTCCTCGAATCTCCGGACAGAGTTCTTAAAGGTCAGGGGTTGCGTCCGGCGCTGGAATATTTGCGCAAACTCAGGGCCTCTCCAGTCTGGCTCCCGGAATCGGGAAGAGGGGTGTCGGAGGAAGCAGAGAGGGAATAGAATATCTGGGAATGTGTTAGCACAGCTTTTAAAATTTCTTCCGTAATTTTTCTTTCGGAAGTGCTAATTTTTAACTTGATGAATGGTTTGAAGTTTCATTTAAAGTACTGAGATTTTTTTTTTAAATATTTCCGAGTTCGCTCTGCAATTAATGGATTAAACATAAATATGTGCAGTTTTTGCAAGGAAAGTTAAAAAAGGAATTTCTAATTAATGATTGATCCTTATAATTTGAGATATTCGTTCTGCATATTATTAACCATTTTTCTAATAACTTGATATTCAGTTCTGCCAAACCTAGTAACACTAACTTGGCGCATTTATCAATCCAAATTTAATACCTTCTTTAATTCTTTAATTTATACCTAATATTACTTTCCCTGCATACACAGTGCAATATACAGGTAAAGTATGGTGAAGGGATAGAAAATTCAACGAAAGAGAACGATTTAAGTGTCCCTGAACCTGAATCGAACGTTTTTGAGGGGATGTCAGTGTGTGTGTGTGTATGTTAACTTGCCTATATATGGTAGTGTATGTATGCTTATGTATATATATTCTTGTGTGTGCATGTGTATGTGTGTGTTATATTTTATTAACGAATAAAGCGTTTCGAAAATAATTTGTTACGATTATCACAATCAGTGAATACTAAAACCCTATCGATTGTTCACACAATCAATTGTTCTGAAGATTTCCTCCAATTTTCATATAGATATTTAAAAAATATTAAATTGCCAGAACTTTTAATTATTTTAAATAGTCATTTCTGGACTAATTTTTTATTAGTAAACAAATGGCACAAACTTTAGAATGACAATTTGAACCGTTCTCGAGATATTGCACGATTTTTGAATGAATTTCTTAAACAAATGACTTATTGCTTAAATTTTAACTGTTAAAATTTTTAATAACAAATGATTAAATTTTAAAACCATTAAATGTGTGCTATCCTCACCAAAATTTATCAGTTGTTGTGGATTGTATATATATATGTCTGTCTGTGTGTGTGGTGTGTGTGTGTGTGTGTGTGTGTGTGTGTGTTTATCCTGAAAAAAAATGGAAGTCTTAATCATTATATATTTCCTATTTTCGTTATGCTTACATATTTGCTGTGAATTTGCTAAATACACTTAATTTTTAACTGATTATCTGAAAATAATTTGGTTTCTCAGCGAATCTGGCACGAAACATATCAATTCCAATCAAATGCGTTGTTAAATTACATTTCCATTTTCAAACTAATATTATTCAGCGATAAATGAAATCTAAATTATTATCTGTTTTCTAGTTTCGTTATATTATTGGTTAGAAAGTTGCGACCTGGGATTTTCAGAAATTTTTATTTTCAGAACATGCCTCTTCAAAGTTTTTTTTTTTTTTTTTTTTTTTGCGATTCATTTTAGCATTACACCGCTGCCACGAAGAAAACAATCATCACGGAGAGAAAATGGAAAAGTCTAAAAATTCAGAGAAGAAAACTCGGATTGAAACAACATTAAAGAACTTAAAAGAGTGCTGCCAACAGGACAGAAAATATGTCAGAATATCGATTACAGGGAAAAACATGCTGCAGATAAGACACATGCCACACATGAGAGTAGAAAAGAAACTTTTGGTAGACAAGACAGAAAACATGCCAAAGCTACGACTGGAAAAGAAACATGTGACAGATAGAACGGAAAATATGTTTAAAAAAATAAATAAGAGGCAAGAGACTGCTTGAAGTGAACTATATAATGAAGAAAGGAGAGATTCTCCGCAGGGTCGAATCCTCGTCTAGCAGCAAGGACAGTTCACTAAATATAGTGTCAGAAAATGCAACTGGAATAATGATCTATGAACGACTGAAAAATAAATATGCACTTGATACAGTACAGAAAGTATTCTGAGAAAGAATATCAGATGCTATTGACAAACGTTGCGTATTAGGTTTTCACAGTTTTCTGGCATAGAACGTAAATATGACGTAGTTTCCTTTAGATTGTTTGCCATAAAAAACATTCATCAAAACAGTTTGGCCACAATTTGCTCTACCCCCCCCCCTCCTCTATTCATTTCTTTACTAAATTACTTTATGGAATGTAATCCTAATTATTTACATGTAAGTAAAGTAATAACAAATTCATCTACCATTTTATTTACAACTCAGATGGCCGTTCTGTTTGAAAAAAAATTAATGAATAAAATTATATATTGTATATATATATATATATAAAATATAAATAACATATTGTATATATATATATATATATATATATATATATATATATATATATATATATATATATATATATATATATATATAAATTAGTAAATCCAATGTTAGAATGTATCTAGTAACTCATAATACACTATTCCAAAATTTTTCTACAAAATGCAAAGAAATAAAAGAAATTAAGACATAAAGAGGAAATAATAAAGCGTAATGCAGATCATAAAGACAAAGACAATCAACAAATTTCAAAAATGAGGAATGAAAATAAGAAAACAAAATATATAAAATATAATAAAATATTGTATATATATATATATATATATATATATATATATATATATATATATATATATATATATATATATATATTATATATATATATATATATATAATATATATATATATATATATATATATATAATATATATATATATATATATATATTGTATATATATATATATATATATATATATATATATACAATATATATATATATATATATATATATATATATATATATATATATATATATATATTATATATATACGTTATATATATATATATATATATATATAATATATATATATATATATATATATATATTGTATATATATATATATATATATATATATATATATATATATATATATATAAAATATAAATAAAAAATGAAAGATTTTAATCATAAATTATGCATAAAATATATATATATATATATATATTAGCGTTGTGATGTGATTTTACTTAGATTAACATGCAAGTCAAAATAATGCAGCAAATGCAAATTTTAAAGGAACTGGTTTTTATTAATTTTCGCCAATTTGATATACTTCGAAGTGTGTCACACCATAATCACGGGGGCGCGGTAGCCCATTGGTTAGCGCGCTGGAGTTGCACTCGGTAGGCCCGGGTTTGATTCCAGCCACTGCCAAAACTGCCGCCGTGTTCATGCGGAGTACGATCACGTTAAACATGTGGGTCCGAAAGTCCTTCCGAGAGGTTGGTGGTAGGGGAAGGAGGGTACGGTCCCTGTGGATGCCTTCCCCACTGGGTTCCGGTCAAAATTGGGTGGCACTTCCCGACCGTCCAAACTGTTACCTTACACCTTTCCGGTAGGTCGGACGGTCTGGGTTTCAACAACAACACCATAATCACGGTCCTCCAAACATTATTGTGTAAAATCTTAGAATACATTTAAATTGTTTTTCAATAGTAAAATTGAAAAAAGTCATGAATGACAAAGGGTGGGGGGGTGCAGGTCTACCCAAACACGAGTTGTTTACATCCGTATGCCTGCCCTATAGGGGATGTTTCTTTCAGGACTTTTTGGCTAGGGGGACGAATGAAATTTCGGGGGAGGGGGAGTTTTCTCTTTTCCCTACATAAATAGTTCTAAATACTTCGTGACATAAATAGAAACTAGATTAACATAAAATGTCTTAGGGGGGACGAATACTCGTCTCCGGAGGGCTTTGCACCCCCCCACACACACACACACGGAGGTATGCCTGAAAGAAACACTGCTTATAGGAATGATAGAGATCGCGTAGCTGTTAAGGCACGGGGAATGCATTCGTATAATCCGAGTTCAATACCGTTAAACTATCACCGTGTCTACCGAGAATATAGGCACGTTAAATCTTTAACTCTGAACGTCTTTCCGGGAGGTGATGGCGCAGGAGAAAAAGGGTGCGCAGTGTTTCTTTCGGGCATAAACCAATAATATATCGTAATAATATATCGTAATAATAAGGATATATCGTAATAATAACAAACATTTTCACTTTACGTTTGGTCTACTAGTTAAAAACAACCCACACGGCGCTGTTGACAAATTTCTCGTGTCTCGAGTTTCTCGGCTTCGTACAGCAAAAACTATAGAATGCAATAATATAAAATTGGGTGCATTTATAGAAAGATGTTTGGGGAATATGCTGAAACAAAAACCATTTTTCGATTGAAACTTCTATTTAAGAGATATTCAATATCAGAGTCAAAGCCAAAATTTTTGAACTGCGAGTTCGCATCCTGGGCAGACTAACAATAACAAGACCACGAATTTTTGCAGACATGTATCTACATAGTTCGTTGAATTTTTGAATGACGGCACCCTTTTTAACACTTTCCAACATAGTTGAAAAATGTTTATGACTTTGTTCATTCTGTCAGTCTGGCTGCCTGTCTGTTCGCACGATAACTGCCGTAAAAAAGACTTTATCAAAATGAAATTTTAGTATGTTGTTCAGACGGTCTGTGGGGACCTATAGGAATGTAAGTGAATAATATCACCCAATTACTTTTGGATTGAACCCGGAATGTAAATGTGAAATACATTGAACTCTATGGGATCTAATTTTTCAAACATTTTTTAAGCAAAGCTTAAATTCACAAATTGCATTAAAAATTTTAAGAAATATTCAAAGTATTCCATAAAATTTATAAAAAAAATTTCAGTAAAATATGTTTGGTATTTTTTTAAATAAAAATTTAAATAATAATTGCTCTTATATCATATGAAGAGATCCCGTGACCCACTTCAAAATAAAGTATGGCATCCATCTTTCTTTGCCAGTGTAAAAATCGTGATTTTTAAAGTTCTTTTAAATTAATATTTAGTGTTGCATCCGTCCTAAAACCGTTTTATTTTTGCTTACTTTCTTTGCATCTATATTCTGCGCCAACGCAATTACAATATTTTTAGTTTAAATGATCATCAAACTTTGATTATTTCTACAACGAAGCCTAATTTTAATGGATGCAGAATGTAAACAAGTGATTGTAAGATGAGTTGTATAAAAATTGCTGAATTTCTTTTCACGCAAAATTAATTAGCTTTGGAATCTGGAATAAGTGATATAAATGAAATATTCATTACTTTTACATAGAGAGCCAGACGATTGACATTTCGATGACGTCATTTGAATAAAGTTCCGTTTTTTCGATGAAGTTTAAAGTTTTCAAGTAAAATACATTTTTGTAGTACTGTGATATTTTAAAATATATCAGCACTGAATGTATCGCATTTTAGAGATATTTAAATAAAATTACATTGCAGTTGGAAAGTGTTTCATAATCAATGCTTTATGCATGATTGATCTTTCATGTTTCAAATTTCGATCTAGTTTACGAGTTATTCTACTCTTTATCCACTTCTGAAGAGGAAAATGTTCATCCGTATTTGCGCGTCTCTCGAGTTTCTCTCTCTCGAAGCGCAAAAACTACATACAAAAATATAAAATTTGGTACATTTATAGAGAAAGAGGGTCTGGGTCGTAATCCCGACACCCGAAATCCCGACAAGCCAGAATCCCGACAGCCGAAATCTCGACATGCCAAAATCCCGACAGGGTTGAAATCCCGACAAGCCAAAATCCCGACAAGGTCGAAATCCCGACAAGCCAAAATCCCGACAATGTCGAAATCCCGACAAGCCAAAATCCCGACAGCCGAAACCCAGTCTTGCACAGACTAATACAACACTAAGGCGGTCATCGCAGTGACGTCACTAGGGTTAGAATTTACTAATCAGCACCCCCCCCCCCCCCAGCACTGGACTCACGCTCCCTCTTGTCTCCATCCGCTTGCTACGACAATGACCATATGCTATTTGAATATGCTATTTGAACGTATGCAGAATGTGTAAGTATTTTTTTCTTTTTTAATAAAATGAATTTCCTAAATCTTATACCAACCTGTTATATCATTTTAATCTTTGTCATTTCAATTTGTCAAAATTTATTTCAGTAATGGCATAATTGTTATGATTTAGTGATTAAAACTATTAATTTGTAAAATGCAGAGATGTAAAAACGCCGATAATTTTGATCAAGCTATACATATAGGCGTAGACAGCCATGTGCGTATGCCCAGCGTGAGTCCAGCGCATGTACGTGTGTATGTGGGGGGTGGGGGTGCTGATTAGTAAATTCTAACCCTAGTGACGTCACTGCGATGACCGCCTTAGTGTTGTGTTAGTCTGTGCAAGAGTGGGTTTCGGCTGTCGGGATTTTGGCTTGTCGGGATTTCGACCTTGTCGGGATTTTGGCTTGTCGGGATTTCGACCTTGTCGGGATTTTGACTTGTCGGGATTACGACCCTGTTGGGATTTTGGCATGTCGGGATTTCGGCTGTCGGGATTCTGGCTTGTCGGGATTTCGGCTGTCGGGATTATGTCCGGAACCGAGAGAAAGAGTAGGAGAATAAGCTGAAATAAATCGTTTTTCAATTAAAAACTTTAGGTTAGCTTAAAACAGCTCGCAAAGTGATGAAGCTCAGTGAGCGTCATCAATTAGGAGGTGAATATCAAAACGTCCCTCGAGTTTCAGCGAGACGATCTCTTACGTAACACGACTCACGAAGCTAATTATTTGGGTTGAAAAAAAACGTAGCGAACAGGGGGTAGAACCCCCTAGGGTTTTGAAAATTAAATATGTCCTGTAATAAATGTATTACCTATTCTTACTCATAAGACAAATCTCAACAACTTTTTAATAGCTTTTTGTATTCTATCTCGGTTTTTCGCCTTGTTCGTTATCCAAAATTTTTAATCTGCAATTTATTTTGCAATCATTTTTATTCGATAGGGCATGGTTATTTTAAAATAGATAGACCTAACTTGCACACTCATGGGTCTTTCCTTGCAAATTTCTTGGTGTGCTTACAAACTTTTTTAAAAACTTTGTATAATATAACACCACATTAAATTTCGCAGAGATATGTGAATTCACTTTTTATACATCGTGTCCTAACCAAAGTGACACATATAGGCGGATACATATGTGTTCACATATAGGCAGATATATATGTGCTCACATATTCATATATAGAGACACATATGTGTTCAGAGGGTTTCAATTAAAGTCAAAATTATGGGGGAATTAATTTTTTCCGCTACTTTTACCAATAGTGAGAGAAAATAAGAATTGTTGAATAAGAAAAATCGGATCTTGAATTTTCTGTTATTAGTAAAAAGTTCTTATTTATTTATTTACATATATATATATATATATATAATAGTAAATACTTCATCAAATTTATATATATATATATATATATATATATATATATATATATATATATATATATATATATATATATATATATATATATATTGATGTGCATCAATCAGATAATCCTAGGTTCTGATCAGGGACGTAAGTGGGCAATCTTGTCTGGGGGGGTGTGAAGGAAATTTTTCCGACTAATATTGAAAATTTCCGACTTTACAAACAAGTGAGTTAACTTTTGTTTTGGGGCGAGTGCATTGCTGTTCTAGTGACCTTTATGCAGTTCAAAGTCTACACATCAATTATTTGTTTTCATTTTCGAATGTTTGATGTATATGTCCAAATCATACCCCAATTTAAAAAAAGAAAATGTCTCAAAACCAAATTTTTGATTTTTAGGGTTTTGTTTTATAAATAATTGTACATTTGTTTAATTATCATTAGTAGAATTTTAAATATATTTGGAAAAGTATTAAATTTTGTACATTTTGGGATTTTTCTTCGAATGCACTTGACACATTCCAGATGATTGCCTGGTACTTAAAAACCCGCGAGTTTCTATACCAACAATTGGTTGTGTAAATTTCGGAACATGCATCTTTCTTTTGATAAAATTGGGTCTTTTGTTAGGTTTTTATAAATTATTAAAACTTTATTACTTTTTTCTAATTTCCGAATGCACTTTGCACATTTCCAAACAATTTCCTCAAAAAAGAAGAAAAAACGCGTTTCTAGGCCAAGAATTAGCTTTGTAAAACACAGGATTTGTATAATAGCATGCATATATACACTGTTCAAAGGAAATTAATATGACATGATTTGCAGTGCTCATAAGGGGTTGCCGTTGTTTCATTTCCTCGATATTTGTTTTCAAAAAATTGTCCAGACACGGACGTAAAAAAAAAAAAGAAATTCCAAATAGTTCACCAGAAAACTTACCTACATGTGGCTATACACATATTCTTAAATACATTGAAATTCCATTTTTTTAGGTTATCTGATACTTATTTCGCCGCTTCTAAAACAGGAAGTTTAGCTTAATTCTGCAGTTTGAATTCTACAGAAAGTTGTATTTATCTTCGCATTCTAACACTTTTTTAATTACTACATTTTTTTTTAAGAAAACGCATCAAAGCAACAAATGCATCGCCCTTAATGAGATGCATAGGACTGCGGTTTCTCCCCGGTAGATTGCACATGCCTGAACATTCTTCTAGAGAAAGGAACCCGTGCGTTATGTTACGAGTTGGTATAATATATATATTTTTATAGAGAGATATTATCCTATAAGAGATAGTAATATTGAATAGGGAGGTGTATGACTCGTTTGTGACTGTGGATATTAGGAGCGGGTGGGAGGATCGGTGACAGTTGATGTCTGCCGGTTTCTGTTTCTGATGTATGGCCGTGGTGTACTTAGCGGAGCTTAGCTCTCGAAGTGCGCAGAACTTTGCTGGTTTATAAAAAAATTTCAACTTCGATCAAAGTCTTTGAGATATAAATAATTCGAAAGAACGTAAGATTAAATAAACCAATTGCAGAGATGGGAAGTCCACAAAATATAAAAACATTTTTTTTAATTGAACACCAAAATTTTCAGTATAAGTAATTTATTACTGGAAACAAGTGCATATTAAGTGGCGCAAACAGAATCAGAAATGAATGAAGTAATATAAAGCATAACATCACCATATTTTATGGACAGCTGACTTTCAAAAGCAAAAAATTATGTTATTCATTATTTTGATCTATTTTACTGGCTTCTTCATCGATATTTAATATGCAAGATCATTTCATTACTTTTTTGTTTCCTACTTATAGTGGCAGCTGTAGTAGAAAGGTTGTGACTATTAAAATACCAAATAATGACCACAAAATATCTGAATACAATATTTCGCAACTATCAACTTTAGCTTATTATTTTGAAATAACGCTGTTTAATTTTAAATGATATTTTGGGGGATTTTTATTTGAACAAGAAAGAAATATTTTAATTTAAAAATAAAGTAATAGTAATTATAAATAAATTAATGATTATTTATTAATAAAAATATAATATATAAAATGTGTCTACAAAATGTACAGCAGTAAAATTATAACTAATGGAAATTTTTATTTATTGGACGCTCAACTATTTAACATATTTTTTCGATTAATAAAAGGTTTATAAAAACATTTCCACATTGTCACCATTTTAGTGTAACATTCTAATTTATACACAATTTAATATCGAACGGTCGATATTAAATTGTACATAATAATAATAATATGTACTAATAAAAATAATGTACTATGTAATATGTAATATGTACTAATAAATATGTACTAAATAATAATAATGTTGCATTATTATTATTTAGTATTTTTCAAAAAGATGTCTGTTTCTATGTGTGTGTAACGCGTAGCAGAAAATTCAAGCTTTCAACAGTTTTGAAGATCTGTATAGAGTTAGTTGGCATCTTAGCTTATGCAAATACGCACCTCGCCGGGATTATTTTTCTTTTAAATTTCAATTAGTTTAAAGGTTATGAATATTTAAAATCGAAATTTCGTTGTTTCTAAATCCATTCCTTTAAATATTCAGAACATAAAGTTGCCAACAGATTATTGTTTGAAGAATAGCAGATGTTTATAGACAATTAGCGCGACACAATATGAGTGATAAAATAAAAAATTCTAAGTTCCAGAATTTTACAGATATCATTTTGATTTTTTTAAATGAGCAATTATTTTATTTTTATAAGAATTCGCTCGATAAATATCTTCTATAGCACAAAAATATTCGAAGATAGTATTTAATTATCTAATTTTACTTTTCGGCATTTATTTCACGAAAGTGCAGCAGACGAAAGACATAAAGTGATTTAAATTGAGAAATTTTCTTATTTCTTGAATTTTAAAGATATTATTTATATTTTTCAAAATACAATTATTTGCCATTAAAAGCATTGTGAAAAAATCATTTAAACGGGATAACTACAATCATAATCCCGATTTTTACCTCCTTGCTTTTTGTTCAATCCTAAAAGTGTCGCAGCGCAATGATAAAAAGCGTATTTAAGCGCTTATTTAAGGCGTTTTTTTGGCTTAAAGGCGCTTATTTTAGGCGTTAATTTTGTACATGCAGATTAAATGCACGCCCACACATGCAAACCGACATCGCAATGAATCGTTTAGGTGTTTATAAAGGGCATATTACGCCCGTGTAGCATGTGCGGCCGCACAGTAGACTGTCACTGTTATTTGCAATAGAAGCTGAATTCTATTTTCGTCTAGATTAGTCTTACTATAATGGAATTATAAAACAATAGTCTCGGCTAACAATAGGAAAACCAATAAATTGGTTGCTTTTACAGTATAGAAGAATGCATTTTAAAGAAAAACTTGCATGACTTAATGCTCTATCACTAAAACCATCTATGTTTGCTAGTTCAATTTTGCTACAATATATTTTGGTGCTAGTCATTATAGTATTATAAGACAAGCATGTAACCTAAAATGTTATCTATTTTCTTTTAGAAATTTCTCTGGAAAGGCATTTTTCCTGAGAGCTTATCTGACATAATTCTATTTTTTTTTTTACTTATTGTATTTGAAAACTATTGAAATTAACTTTAAATTTCTTAACTTTCTAGTAAAAATTTGTAGAATGTAATAGATTTTAAATCGTATATTTAATAAAAGAAACTTTAAAAAAAATACAAAGCACAAGTGCTTTTTCTGTGGTGATATTGACAGGAGAAAATTTTCTAATATGATAATTATTGTTCTAAAAAGGTTTAATTACAGTAATTTAAGAAAGGGAAACGCCTTAACTTTAAAAATTAAGGAAATGTATTAATTTTGAAAAAATACATTGAAATTAAAATACGGTAGAAATAAAACTTGTAAAATAATACTTTCTTTCGGAATTAAATATTTTTATTAATAAATTTCATCGCAATTTGTACTATAATAGATTACTTAAAAAGATTATAAAGAACATTTTTGGGGGAAGGAGATGAAAAAGATTTTATAAGGCAAAGATAGCATAACAGAGTCCTGCTGCTAAGAGAAAGTTATCTTTCGTAAAGGATTTTATAATGGAAATTGTACTTTATTTGTTTTACTGATCAGATAGTCAAAAAAGAACCTAATACACGCAACATGTCAAGATTATGCGAGCTGGGATAAAACTGAATTTTGATTTTCGACACTATTATAATATTTATTCAATTTTCTACATACATATTACCATGCATTTGATTTATACGACGGAATTAATAAAACATTTTTATTTCAAATCAGAAGATATAAAATTTAATACGAATGACGACCGCATTTAAATATGTTTGTAAATACTTGAAATTCCTTAATCACAAATAGTTTAAATACAAACATGTAAATATTGTTCATTTTTTCTGGTAATATATCAACCAATTATATTCTATAAGGATTGCGTCCCCATTGAAAATCTGTAGATCGTTTTTGCACTTTTTACTTTCCCTGCAATACATGGTAATGTATAGGGAAAGTATTGGAATCATGCCGAAAATCGCAACTCGAGTTTTCGACGGATCTACACGTTTCGAGACCTCTAGAATACGAAAAAACCATTTTTAGCGTGACGTCTGTGTGTGTGTCTGTCTGTGCAGATTTTGTATCCACTCTAACTAAAAAAGTAATGGATAAAATTTCATAAAATTTGGTAGGTAAGTCACTTGTGGACGAATCTGGTGCTGATTAGTTTTGGGTACAATTCGGGATAAAAGAACCCGCCTTTTTTTGCGAAATGGCCCTACAAAAGTTTGTATTCACCCTAGCTGAAAATCTATTGGACCGAATTTCACACAAGTTAGTAGATAAGTCGCTTGTGGGTTACCCTGGTACTGATTAGATTTTGGCATGATTCGGAAAAAATAACCTGCCTTTTTTTGCAAAATGGCCCGCAAAAACGACAAAATCTAAAATAAAAAACTACGTATGCTGAAATATATTCGTTAAATGCTTGTTTTATACGTAATTTTTAACGAAGACGAGAATATGACCAACCCAATTACACTAGGACTAGCCGTTCACGAGATATTTTCGTTTTTTCTCTACATCACCTTTGAAAATGAGTCCAGTTACCAAATGAGAACGAAAATTGAATTATAAGTAAATTAAATTTAATTAAAATAAAGAGAATGTGTATATAAGTCTGCAGCGAAAGTCATGTGCTGTCCACATCAGATTTTTACTTTCCCTGCAATACATGGTAATGTATAGGGAAAGTATTGGAATCATGTTGAAAATCGCAAATCGAGTTTTCGACGGATCTACACGTTTCAAGACCTCTAGAATACGAAAAAACTATTTTCAGCGTGACGTCTGTGTGTGTGTCTGTCTGTGCAGATTTTGTATCCACTTTAACTAAAACAGTAATTGACCAAATTTCATAAAATTTGGTAGGTAAGTCACTTGTGGGCGAATCTGGTGCTGATTAGTTTTGGGTAGAATTCAGGATAAAAGAACCCGCCATTTTTTTTTGCGAAATGGCCCGCAAAAGCTTGTATCCACTTTAACTGAAAAACTAATGGACCAAATTTCACAAAATTCTCTAAATAAGTCACTTGTGGGTTACTCTGGTGCTGATTAGATTTTGGTACGATTCGGAAATAAATAACCTGGCTTTTTTTGCAAAATGGCCCGCAAAAATCGTCAAAATCTAAACTAAAGAACTAGATATACTCAAATTAATTGCTTATCCATTAAATGATTGTTTAATACGTAATTTTTAACGACGAAAAGAATAAGACCAACCCCATTACTTTAGGACTAGCCGTTCTCGAGATATTTTAGTTTTTCGTACTTTCTCTTGGCTACCTTTGAAAATAAGTCTGGTTACCGAATGAGAAAGAAAATTGAATTAAAAGTGAAATAAATTTAATTAAAATAAAGAGAACGTTAATATAAGTCTGCAGGGAAAGTCATGTGCTGCCCACATCAGATTTTTAGTTCTCTCAACACGAAAACTTGCTATATTCTACAAATTTGTGAACTTTCATAGAGACAGGTAAATTTAGTCTTATCACGCAGTCGGCATTAAATTTCACAAAAATTGAGGCCATACTACACAATTTATCTGTGGACCATGACCAAAACCAAGCGTTAATGGTTACAGAACTCGCCTATAGGGGACGTTCCCCAAACTAGGATAACTTTAGCATCTGTGTCGGAATCTGCAATGAGACTATCCTATGTTTTGGAACGCCTCTCTTTGGTGGTTTCTGTTAGTATTTATAACTTAAAAATTTACTGCAATTTAAGAGTAACTTTATTTAAGTTATAAAATTAATAACATTTTAAGTTAATTAATCAAACTTCCAATTTTTCCAATTTTAATTTTTGCCGCATATGCAGCCATAAGTGAAACACAATGTTATTCAATACTTATATTTGTAGAAATAATTTGTTGATATCATCCCCAGAATTTTTTTCTCCCGAGTTTTGCGTTTTATACATTCGTATAGCATCTTTCAGGGTTACGAAGCCTAACTTTTTTATTTAATGAATTGGTTTAAATAATTAGTTGCAAATATGTATTAATATATTAAACCTGTTTTCACACATAAGTTTAGGCAAATTATTTTTCTTTCAATTTAAAAAAGGAAATACATCATCATAAAGAAAAACAAGCAAAAATGAAAAGCATTAAATTTTTTCGCCCTCATCAATTTGATATATAATATTCTCCCGAAAAATAATCACAGTATGAAAGGACAAATTGCATAGATTTTATAGATTTTAATATGAATAACATGTATGGTTGGGGAGTCTCTAGCAGACATCCGGGCGTTACGAAAAATATAAACACTTTGGGCGCTTATATCTCCGAACCTAACAGATAAAAATATCACCAACTTTTACTTGTTTTGTTGGAAATATAGTACCTTTTATGTATATATATAGAGATAATTTCAATATTTTAGTATATTGGCATTTTTTTTCGAAAAACTAAAAAGTTTTTGTCGTAGAGAATTTTACTCTCCTTGCTTTCACTCGAACTATTTTCTAAATCCTGAAAGATAAACCATAAGCGATAAGAATGTTTAGTAGGAAATCCAAGTTCTAGCTTAGTAATGGGTTTTTATAGATCTAATACAATTTTCGAGGAATCGTCTTATCAAGTTTAAAAAGATTGAAATTTTCCTGTTTTTTAAGTTTATAAATGATTATTTCTCGGAAACGAAAAGTGGCAGCTATGAACAATATTAGGCAATTTGTAGCCCTTTGAAAACCATATAGGAGTGTACAATTGGATTTTGGATAGGTTCTTAGTTTTTGAAATATAGTAGCAACAATTTCGATATTTTAATATTTTGTAAATGTGGTCCTAATTTCGATATTTTAATAATTTAAAAAAATTGAAAAAGTGGTTCTAATTTTGATGTCTTAATATTTTGAACCATTCTGAAAAAATGGCTCTAATTTTGCTATTTAATTATTTTAAAATTATTTTAAAATTGTTAAAAAAGATATAATATCTACATAGAAAAATGCTATTCAGGCGAAATCATTTCGACCGTGCCGAAATTTTATAACGCTGTTTCGGGCCGGGCTCGAACTTTGCTTTTAAAAAAGGCCGAACATATTTTAAAAAAATTTCTGGGGCCGAATATATTTATTTCGCCAGGCCGAACATATTTAATTTTAAAAATTTTTAAAATGAATTTTAATTGAATACATGAAATAATAGTCTTTATTTCACCTATATATAGATAAATGTTTAAACAAAAATTACCTCAATTCATCGTAGAAAAATTTCACTCTTTCCCGGTCGTCCAAATAGTTGCTCAAGTCCTCAGAATGAGTCGGACGGTTTGGGTCTTCAACACATTCATGTTTTTAACATATATGAATATAAATTATTTCGGGCCGGATCAAGCCGAGACTCAATGGTCTTTGGGCAGGGTTTAAGCACTGGGACAGTCGTGCCAGATAGGGAAAAAATCTAAATTTTCAGCCCGTTCTGACCCGTATTGGAACCACTGCTGATCTTTTTGTATAGTTTAGTGTTTCATTCACAATTTGTGATTTTATTTTATCGCAGAAAATTTATTTAAATGACGTATGAATTGTTAAAGGATACCTTTAAAAGCACAAAAATATTATAACAAAATTTAAAAAAGGAATAAAAATAAATAATAATCATTATGAGAAACGTATATAAACAATTCTTATGCATGCCTTTAAATAATTTATAAATACTACTTTACTTGACGCGGTCCCAACCCAGCTCTGCGAAAAATTGAAGCAATCTGGACTGAATGAAGATTCCATGCTTTTCAGAATTATACAGGAAATACATTCACATTTTCTGAGTGTCATAAATTACTTGCCCAATTAAAGACACTTTTAAGGGAATGCATACTGGGTTTGCTTTCCAAATCCCTGGACAATGTGTTTTAGTATTTTTCTCCTGCTGTTTTGCCGATTGCACAGCGAAGAAAAGTGATTTTTTCCGAAGAACTCTTACCAAACCTAATTGCTCTTGCATGGTTTTGTCCCCACATATGGGTACTACAAATGATCTGCACCCTCCGGGTGCAAGGTCTGCTTCTCCGAATTTCCTCAAGTTAAAGGCCGAAAAAGATTGGGGACTTCCTGCCCTCGTTGTCATCGCCCTTCCAGGTGGCTCAAATGTATTTAAATGAGATTTATGACACCGCAAAGAAACCATTTGCCCGACGTTCATCAGATGGCTTTACTTCAACATGGACTTCAAGGATTTTGTTTCACAAGAGAATCGGTGATTTTGTAGTGAACATTTAGAAATTAAAGTAAAATATAAGTTTTTGAAGTGAAATTTATGGTGAACAAAACTCACACTTATTCCGATTTCTTTTCCGAGTGATTGCCAAATTTTCCGACTTTTTTGAGTCAGGGGGGGGGGGTGACACCCCCCCCACACCCCCCCGGTACTTACGTCCCTGGTTCTGATTGATGCACATCCAGATGGCTCTATAAGTTAGACGCGACTTTTTTATGTATGCTTTCCTATTCGAGGTTTATACGCTTTATGCAACTCTTCCATGATTCTCGTCTTGCTGGTTAGTAAAATTTCCAATTTTTGTTATTTTGATCATTTTTATGTTGTCTGGGATTCGGCCATTTTTTCCCCACGGGCATGATCGATTGTTGTTTCGGGCGTGCAGAGTCTCTGGGAGCGTTTTCATGAAGTCAAAGCTAGCTTCTAACAAGGAAATAGGGGTCGCAATCCCCCTTGACCTTTCTGCAACCCTGTAAACACAATCATTCCACCGATATATTTTCTTTTTTCATTTTAAATCTTATATATATATATATATATATATATATATATATAGTATTTTTTTTTTCAGAATTTGAATCTTTAATATTTTATGTGTTATAAGATAATGTTTTGGTGTTTTCAAATTTCATCTAACGTTAATTTATTTTTATCATATCGTTCTTACATTCCTGAATTTTGTTAGCTCTGTGTTGGACACCATATTAAATTTATTTCTGATAAAATTAAAATATATATATTTCCCACTTATTTACATCCACCTTCAGAACCCATTTAGCAATGAACCATCTTTCCATCAAATGAGATTTTGGAGTTTTTGTCGATTTTGTTGGTCAAAACAACTTCTGTTCCCGTACAAAATTCACATCAGAATAGTAAAGAAGATTGATATCAGGAAAGAAATTGAATTTGGCGAATTTGTATTTTTGAACAAAGACGTGTTTTGTTTCAAATTTTTAAGAGCAGGGTTGTTCCTGGTGGTATTATTTCACGCTGAACAAGTTTTGGCATTTTATTGCTGTTGTAACTTTAAAGTTTAAAGAAAATAGGACAGTCGTGGAATGAACTTGACAACCTTGCTACAGGTATTCACTTAGCAGCCGGATAATAAATTAATTAATAAGTAAAAACGCTTTGTGCAAATGATAAGGAAGAACTCGCGCAACGTATTAAAGCACAAATTAATAAAACAAAGCAACATACACCTGTTTCGCCGATACGTTGGATCCCCTTTTTCAGTGCTGGATAGACCAACAAACCCGAAATCAGAAAGAGATGTGTCCATTTCCTTTCTTTAACGTTGGTTTTAGTATTCTATCTTGCTATGAAGAAAGGAATCCGACATAGCCTCGAAACAGCTGTTTTATGAATTTATGCTTAATTATGCTGAATTTTACTTATAAATTAATTAATTAAACATATTTATATTAAAACAACGATATAAAGAGGCTACTAAATAATATCAAGATACCTTAGTTCCCCCCCCCCCTCCCCCCACCTTCACTTTCGAAAAAAAATCAACTAATTTTGTATGTTTTAAGAAGCAAAAATACAGACTGAAATTCCTGTACTGAAGGATTGCACCAAAAATGTTGTTATAGTGGCGCCATCTATACGGAACTTCTTGAACTTTTTCTCTATTTGGTTTCAATCATCCCGATCGAATTTCAAAGTAAATATTCAATGGAAGACAGGTTAATACTTATGTATAAATATCAGCATTCCGTATAACAAATAAATTAAATCAACAAAAGCTAATTTTATTTTGAAATAACAGTTTTACCATTTAAAATAGAAATATTTTAATACCAACGCATGGAATATTTCATCGTTTCCGAAACAAATTTAAACAGATAAATAATATCCTGCAAAATGTTAACAAACAGTTTATCAAATCTGAATCCTAAGCAATTATTTCCAAATGGATTTAACTCTTTGATAATATAATAGTATAATATTCAAAGAAACGCATACTAAAAGACTCGTGAAATAGTAGAATTATTTTGAGTTAGATAGAATAAACATACTCTCAAAAATGTATCATAAATATCGTCTGCTGCCTTTAATGCGTCTGACGATAATTTCAGATCTATTTTTATCCATTGAATAACACGATGTTTTCCCAGAAAGAAAGAAGTTATATTTCGTTGCAATATTCCTCCATCCATTCTTATGAGAATGTAATTGAAGAGCTTCAAAAGATGTTTAGAGTTTATTAAAAAGCTTCAGAAAATGTTTAGAGTTTGTTAAAGAGCTTCAGTGACGCAGCCCCTTTTTCAGATAGTTTATCCGGAGTTAAAAGGAAAGGAACGGCTATTTTCGTTTTATCTGCAATAGATCCAGAAAAATCCTTTCAAATCCAGACTGCAACACATCCAGAAAACGCTTAACTAACCCCGTAATTGTTGATTTTATGGGGATTTCAGAACATAAGTATTTCTTATGAAACTCTCCATTGACACTCTCATAAAGATGGCTAGAGGTAAATTGCTCTGAGAAAGATTATTTCATTCTGGGACAACTCCATGTTCTTCGATTGATGAACAGAAGAGATTTGTAATGATCGTCTAATGCATGTAGATAGATTCTTGACCAGTTTTATAAACGTTATATAAGGAGCACATTTATCGCTAAAATATTTCAGATTTTATACGTTTATTTTGTAAAGAGCTACGCTGCCCGAACCGAGAATCGAACCCTGAATCTCCGAACTGGCCAGCCGACGCTCTACCTTTGAGCTACAGAGGGGGGGGACTCACTAGGGCGAAATTGCAAGCTCTTATCGTCAAAGTGGACTCTACATTCTCCACCCTCCAATGCCAGATTGGCGGGCAACTGACAATCTGACAGATCATCTCCTGCTATTTTTATCTCGGGTTAACCTCCTGTTACTACTACTTTTACCCAGGTTAGTATCCAGCGTGGTCGTTATCCTCTCAATTTGAAATCTGCACTCAATCTTCCGGAGTCCACTGAATCCGTACTTGTCGTACTAGCGTCACTTACAGACCTCTGGCATCTTTGCACTAACCTACGGGGTAAAGAGCCTTACATCCTCACCCGGGAATCAAATCCTAAATCTACGAATTTTCCAGTCGACGCTCTACTGTTGAGCTACTGGGACGAAATTGCAAGCTCTTATTGTCGAAATGGACTCTGTAATTTTATTTCCATAGTATCTCGGGCGAAGCTAGGTACTTCTGTTACTGAAATATATCGATATGCACGATTAACGGAAAGTTCCCGAAATGTATAAATTCAATCTATCTGTAATAATATGGTTATATTCCATAAAATAAAAGTGATTTCAGCGCCTTCAGCGGTGAATTGAAGAAGTTAGGATGGCAACCTCGACAAATGACAGAAGATAGACGAAAATGCCAATTACAAAATTGAATTACAAAGAATATTTTCTAATGAGTATGAATCGACATTAGGAGCGCACAAAACGCATACACAGAAGTCAATAAATACCCGCCATACTTGATCGGTTACTAGATGATGTAACACGTTGGCACCGTCAATGCATGTGGTAGTATTTTTACTTTCCTTATATACATAATGTATAAGGAAAGTATTGTGACGGGGTCGAAAATTCGCATTCGAGTTTTCGACGGGAGAGAACGTTTCAGGCATCCCTGATCACGAATCGAACATTTTTGAAGTGATGTCTGTCTGTGTGTGTGTGTGTGTGTGTGTGTTAAAGTGTGTGTGTGCGTGTATGTGTGTGTGTGTGTGTGTGTGTGTGTGTGTGTGTGTGTGTGTGTGTGTGTGTGTGTGTGTGTGTGTGTGTGTGTGTGTGTCAATGAGTCTGTGGAGACGATATCTTACGAACGAATGGAGCGATTCGAATGAGATTTGGTACAAAAATCACAATCCGTGAATACTGGAAACCTATTGTTTTAAAACACTATCGAATGTTCAAACCCCCCCCCCCTAAATTTTTGAGTGAATTTTTGAAAAAATCATCAAAAAATCAAAACTTTTAATAAAGTTACGCAAATACACATTTCTTATGCAATTTTTCCTTAGAAAACGATTCACATAAACTGTAGATTGCTAGCATGAACCATTCTCGAGATATTGCACATTTCTCAAATAAATTTATCAAAAAATCCCATAAATTAAAAAAAATATATTAACTGTTAAGAAACATGTTCACTTTTCATATGTAATATCATGCGATAAATTGGGTGACATCATTCTCGTGGATCTAACTCGTTCCATTCACGAGAAAAGATACTTTGAGTAATACTTTTGTATTTGAACGCCAATAGTCATTTATCTGCTGTAAGAATAACTTATTTCTCCGTCCATAACGCTTGGCGATATTTTGGCGACGTATTTGGCGGAATGTCGCCAACTGGGCGACATTTTTAAATGTTGTCAAATTAACGAGAATCTCGCCAAATGGATAAAAATGATGCTAAATCAATGAAAATGACGACTAATTGAAGAAAATGCAATATTTTTGACGAGAATCTCGCCAAATGGATAAAAATGATGCTAAATCAATGAAAATGACGACTAATTGAAGAAAATGCAATATTTTTGAAAGAATGTAAGAATAACATTTTTTTAACTGTAAAAGTAGTAAATTCATTGCATTATATAAGGAAAATCATGTGCTGCCCACATCAGATTTTTTTTTCGAATTCAATTATACATTGTTGTAATTTTTAACAGACTGTACACTAGATTCCTATGTATGTAGGTGTGGTTTATTTTAGCATTGCTAACTACGACAACCATTAGCCAATAACCGTAATGTATTAAAGAAATGTCTGTTATAACAGTTTTAGTGCGGATCCCTGCTAATTAGACAATGCTCTTTTGGTGCACAAAATAGGAAATTTATTAAGCTGGGATCTTAAATTATTAAATTCCACATAATTGACACGGCCGTAAATTCGTACATAGTGGAACATTATTAAATTAAGTTAAACATTGAGTTATTTGCCGCTATTAAAACCCACCATTATTTTCTTCAGCGCAAGTTCTGTAAAGGAATATTAATTAACATAATACTACTCCATTAAGTGCGCCATTTTAAGTTTAACACTAAATCATTTATTAACAACATAGATCACTTAATTACTCAATTACAACAATTATTCCTCTTGTTCACGCCGGAGAGAGACATTGTGAGTCCATTAGTTAAAAATGCCTAAAATGTATTTAAGACCTTCCATAATATTATTTGAGGAACACATACCTTCAAGTCTGTCTTGGACTTTGTTAATAATTCGTCCACTGGTAATTCGCCGATTATAGTGTACTACTGGCTAGGTGTTAATATCGAACACTTCTGAAATAGCTCTACTCAGGACTTTGTCGTTTACATTTTGCAATTGTTGCGCAGAAGTCATCGTGAATTTTTATATCACCTCTCACGTAGACGTCACGCTGCAATCTCTGTCGAAGTCGTTCTCTATATTCTGTCTGTATCGTCGTTCTGTATCATCGTTCTGTATCATCGTTCTATATCGTCGTTCTCCATCCTCGTTCTGTATCGGCGTTGTCTAAGTATCGTCCTGTAAATCGCACTGTATCATCGCTCTCATAGTAGTTCTATAAAAGTTGTTCTTATGTCTGTTATTACTCCTTTGGTTGTGGCTCTTTTGTCTCAGGCCTGACACTCCTCTTTTGCTCTTATTGGCAGCCTTCATAGCGAAGCCACAAGCATCTTCTCAATTGGCCAGCCTTTTTACCCAATGTCGTTACTTCACCTTTTCTTAAAGTCATTCGACCCCCTCTGTCTTGACGCCCCTAAATTTATGGTTATAGCTGACCTTTGGGTCAGCATGTTGTAAACTTCGGCGTCATTAAGACTGAAGGTATTATCTAACGTTTCAGAACAATAAATAACTCACATAAAGCTGTCTCAGAAATCGATCTCACAGCTCTATAACTTTAAAATTGGCTTTTTATTTATCGTTTTTTCGAGTTCGTTTTTCTGACTTTTGAAATTCTCCGCTAGAGGCCTTACAATCACAGTTTTGGATCGGGCATGGTCACTTTACAATAGATAGTAAACATATAGTGTACACTCGTGGACATTTCCTTGCAAAATAATTAGAGAGTACTTAAAGGCTATCCTAGGAACCCTGCAGATAGACATTCAAGATAGACATTCAAGATAGATATCCGAGACAGACATTCAAATAGATAGACATTCAATATGTATTATTTTTTAAAAACAGACGATCTTAACTATATACTGTTGTTTGTATCATTGACAATTTTTTAAGGAAAAATCACTACGAGATCAATTGCAAAAAGATGCTATATATGATATATTCTTATAGAATTCAATTGCAGAAAGATGCTATATATGAAATATACTTATGGAATTCAATTGCAAAAAGACGCTATATATGAAATATAGAATTCAATTTCAAAAAGATGCTATATATGAAATATACTTATAGAATTCAATTTTTATGTAAATTCTCTACAGCATTTCAAATGCATAATCCTTTACTTTCAAATTTATCTTCGGCCAACTATGTTTCTTCTATAGAATGTCCTGGTATGATGTGCATGTAAAAACACCACCAGCATGTAGAAATTACCCCCATTTCACGAGACTCCAACAAAATCAAACGAAAAAACATCACCGTTGATAAATTCCTTTTCAAATAATGCTACATTTCACTCATTTTTAATCAAAATTGCAGGATTGTTGAACACATTACCAACAATAATGAGATATGCTTACATATTCAATTTCAAGCTTTTAACTAAAATATTGAAAGAGTTAGAAATTTCACTCCATTCTGCCAATCAACTTACTCTAAAACTATCAATATCTAATAAATATCCGCTTTTGAATCTCAACATTATGTTTGAATCATTTTGCCTGCGCTGAATCAGTTAAAAAGAATTCAAATGTTAAAGCAAAATGGTATAATTCTAGAGAAATCGTGTCGGTTAAATGCAAATACTTAAAAATATGCTTAATTTTACTCAATTTTGGTAATTATATGCCCATATAAAGATCTGTACCTCCCATTTAAGACAAGCCTCTACTTACTCCAACGCGAATTCGCATTTAAAAATTTGCTCTGCATGAAATGACACGCCCACGTCCGTCCTACACGTTTCATGAGCGCCTATTGGCTGTAAGTGCATATTTCGCATGATTTTTGTAACAGCTTTAAATCTCATTCAAACAGTGATTAAATGACTTGATACCACATGGAAATTGAGCAGCGTGTGCATTAAGATGTTTCGTGTCTAAATATTTTACTCAACGACAGACAGATAATTTTACGAGCTTTCAAATAAAAAATCCATTACCTTTTAAGCAGTCAGGTATGTGGCTTCTTTCTATATTTGCTGCAAATTTAGGACGACATCATAAAGAATTACTCACCTAGAAAGAAAATACATACTGAGTTAAGTGCACATAATTATACACACTGTGCATGGCGATATTTCGCTAAATGAGACGCCAAATTCGCCAAATTTGTCTCCAAGCGTTACAAACAAATGAAGGAAAGAGTTTATATATATATATATATATATATATATATATATATAACTATTGGCGAATTATTAGGCGCCAAAATACAGAACTATTACCCAAAGTATCGCTCTCGTGAACGGAACGAACTAAATCCATGAGAATGATATTCACAAATTTATTGCATAATATTGAATATGAAAAGTAGACATATTTCGCAATGGTTAATACATTTTAACTTTACATGATTTTTCGATAAAGTTATTTGAAAAATGTGCAATATTTCGAAAACGGTTCATGCTATGGTTCTAAAGTTTATTTCATTTGTTTTAAAGGAAAACTTACATGAAAATAATCATTTACGTAACATTATTGAAGGTTCTGAATGCAATATTTTTGTTCAAAATTACATCTGAAAATTTGAAATTCATTCGATTGAATTTAAAATCAATAGGCTTCCAATATTCACTGATTGTAATATTTGTACCAAATTTCGTTCGAAACGCTCCATTCGTTCGTGAGATATCGCAGCCATTAATATAATCCTCAGAAATGTTATATTAATATAATCCTCAATTAGACATTAATATAATCCTCAAAAACGTTCGATTTGAGTTCAGAAATGCTTGAAACGTAGTCTTCTGTCCAAACCTAGAATTCAAATTACTGTAATTCAAGCCTATTACTAAACCAACTTTATAATTCTTTATAAAAAATTAGCTTAAAGATAGAAAAAACCGGTTCATAGATGCTGTTACCGGACATGAAAACACGATTTTAGCTTTTAGGCGGGTTCTGTGGGACCATTTTCTGTGTTTGTTATACAATCCTTTCCAACCCTATATTATTTCCTTCCTGGCGCATGCTGCGTGTTATTTATATTTTGTGTTTTAATTAAAGCATAAAAGTACGTTGTTAATATCTAAATTAGTGTTCATAATGACTTAATGTCTGTTTGAAAATTTTGTATCAGACGAAAACACCTCTCATACATGCAATGATGAATATTAAATTAGAACAAATATCTGACAAGAAAGATAACTATTTTTTTCTTCATCATTCTATTGTTTGGAGAAAATATTGTCTTTCCGAAAATTTTCGAATTCAGATATTTTGTCGAATAAGCTCATTTTAAGACTTCCTGAATCCATTTCGAACACATGTGTGTTTCTCAAGGTTCATTAATATAAGGTTGTGCCATCAGCCCGGCATCCAATCAAATAACGTTTAGTTTTTGACGTCATTGTAAGAAAATTCGTCGCCAAATTACAGAACGCTTTCGGATTAAAAATTAATTTACAGAGTAAAAATATTTCTTTTTGTCAATTCTTTTAAATATAATTATTTTAATTATCTGTGATGATGCATAATCTTCCCTTTTCAACTAATAAAGAGAAAATATTCATTTCGTTATCCGAATTTGAATTAATACGGTTATATCGAGCTTTAACTTATCAGATCTGAATTACTTTATAGAAGAGCGAGCGCACTTTATCAAATAAAAATATTGTCAGAAATCATTGCTGATGCAGTCATTTCATTTCTTTCACAGTTTTATATCATTTATTTATGTGTAAGTGGCAACACTAGGATAGCTCATTTCTTAGAATTCTGCTGAAAATGGACTCGTGTTGTCAGCCAGTGGCATCAAAAATCGCCAATGACATCCCAATTGTCAACCAATGACATAACAAAATTTTAATAGGTAAATTAACAAAGTCAAACATTCACAGGATAGATCCCCTTGTGTATGTGTGTGAGTGTATGGGTACTCTAACTGAAGAGCAAATATATCTATCTATCGATATCGAATTTTTTGTATATATACATTATGTGAAAAAGCTTGAACTAGACAGCATTTTTTTGTAATTCTCGTGATTGGAACTCAAATTACATATTCAAATTAAAAGATTTTCATAGAAATATTTCTTATGGATAACAATGATGATTTTCCATAAAACTGGAAATAGAATATAGTATATGGGAGAATTGATATTTTGAGCTACGTTGTAGAATATAATCGTATCAAAATAACTCATATTAACACAGATAAAATAATACATCCATTAATGTTAATTATATTTTGCATGAAATAATTAAATCAATTTCTTATCTAACATCATTTTCTATCATCTCACTTTAAAAATTTGAAGTTTAATTAAGCGCAATTACGTTTGATTTCTTTATATTTTTATAAATGCAAAAAGTAAATTCAGGCAAATTTCTGGAACCATATTTGCATAGGCCTTAACCACGTATACGCATGCGTCAACTGCTCGAAAACTATAAAATCTCTTTTCCTACCACGAAGCTACTACTATTCGATTCTGTATCTTACTTTGAAGTTTTAATATATCGAATATTTTGTTATTTACGTCCACGCCATGTCGCTCAGTTTAGTTGTCCTTCTCATCTGCAGTATAATATTTCGCGGCCTGACAAAAGTTGAAAGCAGGATGAGCGTCCACGATCGCGAGCATCTTCAAGGTCACATGCAAGGTCAACTAGACTTATCCTTAATGTCTGAGGAGGAACTTAGATTTATCTACTTTCAGTCTCACGATTCTGAAGCTAACAATAAGCTAGATGGATGCGAATTGGTGCAATCGTTGCTGCACTTCCACGCTGAAGAATCTGCAACTCATGGTGAAGACGGCAAGGTGTTTTCTGATGACGAACTCTCTATAATGATTGATCCTATCTTGAAAATGGCTGACAGGAATCTTGACGGTTTTATTGATTATCCTGAATTCATTTCTGGACCCGGCATGATTTGATATTGAGTCCTATTACCTGACGATAGCTCTTTAGCTTTAAACGGAATGAAATAATGGACTAATTAACCGATTCTACACGACCTAAGCCAATTCAGTCTTGGGAAATATTCATTTTATTCAAAGGACAAATACCAATTGTTTCAAGTGAATATCCCTGAGGGATTAATGTTAATAGCTTCTATGAAATGCTGTTAATATTGGCATTTTAGAGCATTTGGAAATACGACTGCAAAGTCCTGGACTTGACTAAAACTTCTAGACGTGACAATCAACTCTTAAGGATGGTAAAGAACTTTTACTCTGTTATTTCCCTAGTTTTAAATTTTACTTCTGCGTTATCTTGGCAATTTGTCTTTTCTTAATCTTTTAACATAGTTAGTTCTTTATGGAACTATATATTCAGTTATACCGTTCACGGAACTTTTAAGAAGCGGTTTAAGACCTGTATCTGAGCAAATTTCATTTACGATGTTGGCAAATTGTTTTGTGTGAAATAAAAATATTTTTATGTAATTTAGATCTTTCAGTGTTTTAATTTGTAAACTGTATACATTGTTGGCCCAATTTAAATCTGGTTCCATGTTTGGTTTTAAAGTTTCAAATTTATGCATTTTAAACCTGATTCCGTCCGGTAGCATTTTCTCTGGAATCTTGATACCTAGCCAGGAGTTTGATTTTTATTGCTTGAAGACTCAACTGTTAAATGGGTTCCGCAGGGTATGATTAACAATTTCGTATAGACCTTGCTATTTAACTTATTTTGAATTTGCACTATATCAAACTTTTTATTGTACCACACTTCGAAACTCTATGTATTTGTGTCTAAACTTCTAATTTTTTAAGATAACTAACTTTACGAGACGTCTATACACGGAGTGTAACGTTTAAAACTTTGTTCTACATAATTTTACCGTGGATTACCGATCCAAACTGAAACGAGCGGTTAAAATTTGTTGCTTCTTAAAACCGTATCCTAAAATGGTATTGACTATACTAAAATCGCAACATTAAATTTTCGGCAAATTTATGCGTTCCTTGGGCAATTTCACTTAGCCTTGTCTAAGGTAACTCTTACAAAAATGGTAGTTTTATAACTTATTTTCCTTCCTAAAATTTACTTTAAAATGTCTACAAATTTGTTTATCGAATATTGCTAATAAGTATAATGTACAAATTTGGTAACAATTTTTCTAATAAATGTATCTGGTTTCTAGTAAATTCTAAACATTTAAAATGATCAAAATACTATGCGTTGACTTTTTACATGGGTGATGCTATTTTTAACAAATAGTTCCGATACTTTGTTCCAAAAAAAAAAATCAAGGAAGAGTCCATTTTATTCTTTAAAAATGGATTTCCTCTAGCCAATTTTTATTCTCGCTATTCAGTTTTATAACAATTGAAAATATACTCTTAGAATCCGATAAATAAGCATTCGCGTAAACCAAGTGTTCTAGATTGCATATAGCAACGTCCATAGACTGTTACTCTTATTTGTATTCAAAATAAGTTTCGGTACTTAATTATTTAATGCTGAATAATGAAGAGTAAAATTGTACCACATTATTGCCAGCCTCAATAGAGGTGAAATTTATCCTACCATGCAGTACGCATCAAATTTAGTAATATTCGACCTCTGGTTTCAATGGTGAAGTCTGTACTTATTTGCCAAATATGACGTGGCCGCTTCCGACTCTGCCCGTTCTTTGAAATTTGAAGTCTGATGAGTGATTTAGTCGGTGTGCAAAATGGTGACACTAGTTTCTTTTTCTTGCCACTTAAAAATTGAATATCCCGTGCTGAAGAATCTGAAAAACTGGTTCATGAATGCTTTAACCAATGCGCAATCCTTGTACATGCATAATTTATAAACTTTTTGTATGTTTTAGCCTTTAGACAAATGTAGTTGTATATTGCAGAATTTACTAAACTATTCCCAGAATGTTGTTGTAGACTTAACGTTTAAGAATTAATGAACTCATTTCCTTAACCTGAATCTAAAGTTGTACTAATTTTTAGATCCCGAGTATTTAACTTTCAAAACTCTGGAAATTTTACTAGCATCGGTATAGATCTCGAAAGTAAACTTCTGTTTAAATCCGAATGTATTAAATGCTTTTGTCGATGTTTACTGACAGACTAACCAAATGACTATCTGTTTTCGAATTTTGAAGACTTCATGTTTCAAATGCTAAGTTTTTTAAACTGCGAATTCGATATAATTGAAGTATAGTTAAATCCCTCCCTAACTTATACACTTATTTTATCAAAACTACGGCCACTTTGTTTTTAAAATATAATATATCAATATTGAGCCTTTTCTAACTAATACAAATGTTCCAATCAATGCAATAGTTCTCAAAGTTAACGTATTGAAGTATGGCTTCCATAATTTTTGGCCTTTAGTTGCGTTTATACGGTACACAAAATCTGGTTCAATATATTGTACATGCTGAAAGAGAAGTCTTATATTCTACATGCTAAAAGATTTTAAAACACTTGATCGATAAAGTTGGAGAAATTTGTTTATCAACTAAAATGAAAGTACAGAAACTTTTCACCCAAGTTAGATTTGCCAATTATGGATTTTATACGCTTTGTGCTGTAAACTGAAATTATATTAAAACTAAATTTGAGTGTAGGAAAGTTGTATGTTGCTCATGTGGTTTTGCAAATGTGTAGATAGTTTTTCCGACGTGAATAAAATATGCAGTCTAATAGTTAAAATCAAAGCTTTAGGAAAATTGCAAATGTCCTTTAACGCTTATCTTTCGAAATCTTATGGTTAAAAACTTAAACAATATGCACTTTTATCAGAAATATGGTACCATTTATGATTATACGAAACATTGTTTTAAAATTTTGGAACTTATTTCCGAAAATGCTTTTGTGCGTGCTCGTTTTCACTTAATTTCGCGCTGAACATCTTCTGAATTGTAAGATGGCTATAAACTGCATGCAACAAAACGTTCAATATGAAATCCAGTTTCCGGAATTTATTTTTTCGCAGCTCTTGTGGCTTTGGAAGAATAATCTTTTCAATTCCGGAAGATTCAAAATTTTCAGTTTTAAAGCTTTTAACGCTGTATATTTAAAAGTGCAAGCTACATATTTTGGTATAGTTGATATATTTAGTTTGATATAGTTGCTTATAATTTTGATATAGTCACGAATTTGTTCGAATTGACCTTACGATTTGGATGTATCCCATGCGAGTTACTATAGGTTCACACTAACCTGTTCGAACTTTAGACCTGACGGCAATTCACACTTTCGGAAATTTGATGTCGTACGCATGCATAATATAAAGCACTAGAATTAAATTTTTTCACAAATTCTTGTGATTAGAAACAGAATTACTTAAAAATGTGATATTTTCATAGAATTTTCGGCACAATTTATTCTTGGAAATAATATGAACTGCGGAAAGGATTGGGTGTATATTATATTGGTGTAGCAACTCAAATCGCCCAACGGCACCTTATTCATGGAAAAGTATTTTGTTAAGTTGACAATTCCTGAGAAATTTTATAAAGTAGATATAAATTACTTGCAAGTTTGAAGTGCATTCAGAAAATCTTTAAATCACTATGGGAAGATAAGCGTAAGTCGATCTACATAATGTGAAATTCGAACCATTTTCAAATTCAAGCATAAAAATGCTGTAGATTTTATAATACTGCTAACATAGACATGATGTCATGCAAAAGAATATTTCATCTCTGATCATTGCATGTTGCCTTATTTTCAACGATTCCAGACATTTTAAGCCGAAAACAAAGTGTAGAATTTTTGAATAATTCAATTTAAAGAATAGCCAAACGATTTCGGCATTTAAAGCTTAACTCTGTTGCCATAGTTGCCACAATGGAATAAAAATATAAATTATAAAAATAAGTCTGCTACAACTATAAACTCAACAATGGTTGATTATACACTAATAGTTAACGATGAAGAGTTGCTATACATCGTTTTGCACTCAATGGTATTAAAACTAATTGTGTGTATCCATTCCATTAGTCGGAAAGTGTTGGAACGAAACTTTATTTACATTTTTCAACCAGATTTGAGATCCTCATGACTTACAGGTGTTTCACTTTATGCAAACTTATCTTTAGCCACAGATCTGCATGAATCTTAGTCTCTCGGATGCATATTATATAGATGAAATTGCGGCGCTCCCTCCCCCGTAAATTTAAAATTTTAATAAAGATTGAAAGTTTAATAATGTAAATATATAAATTCTTCATGCTGAATAAATTTGTAATTTACGAGAATTTTATTCTGGATGATGAATTTTAGCTTTTGATGCATTTTAGCTTTACTGAATACATGGGTATTTTCTCAACTTATTCGAAATTTTGAAAAGATTGTTTTAAGAACGCTTTGAAATATCTGCACAGGATTTAAAAAAATTGTCCTTTTCCTAGACGCATCCTTCCCCATGCATGGACAATAGCTTTAGCTATTGCAGGACAAGCTCGATGATTCGGATAGAAGTGGTTACTTTGAACCAAGTAACAATGCATGGCCTTATTTTAGCTTGCATTTTAACAAGCTTCCACCATTACAGTGAATAGACTTCTACCCTAGAACATTCAGAAGTTATTTCGCTGTAATCCTGAGGCATTTTTTCTTTCCCTGCAATATATGGCAATGTATAGGCAAAGTATTGTAATCGTGTCGGAAATCGCTACTGGAATTTTCGAATATATACCATTTGGGACATCTAGAACACGAAAACACCATTTTTAGCGTGACGTTTGTCTGTGCAATGTATGTATTCACGGACTTCCAACTAATGAACCGAATTTGGTAGGTAAGTCACTTGTGTGCGTGACCCTGGTGCTGATTAGATTTTGGTACGATTCGGGGGATGAAACAACCCGCCTTTTTTGTGAAATGACCCGCAAAAATTGCCTGTATCCAATCTAGTTAAAAAAACTAATTGATCGAATTTTACAAAATTCGGTAGATAAGTCACTTGTGGGTCACCTTGGTGCTGACTAGATTTTGGTATGATTCGGGGAAAAAATAACTTGTCATTTTTTTGCGAAATGGCCCGTAAAAATCGTCAACCTAAAATAAACTACGTATGCTCAAATATATCATTTAAATATTTGTTATCCATTTCATCGTAAAAAATTACGTATAAGATCAACCCCATTACACCGTTCTTGAGATGGTTTAGTTTATCGCATTTTCGCTACGCCGCTCTTGAAAATAAGTAGTTACTAAATGAGAACGAAACAATTAAAAATGACAATTCAGTGTTATTTTAAGTGATTATGGTAGTTATTTTGTGCAATTAAACTCAATATAATGAATTATTGAAGAAATAAAGTGAACGTGAATATAATTCTGCTGGGAAAGTCATATGCTGCCCACATTAGATCTTTGATATGGGACGATTTCTTCATGTAATAGAAAATATTTGCTTTAAAAAGTTCTGTGCTCGCTATCTGATGGCCTCCATGCTGACAAACGGCAATAGAAGCTAAGCTATGGTCTACGGTTAGTGATGGGTAATAAATTGAGTATTTCGTTGCTTGCAAAACCATTACTGGTCATGTGTCGCTTCAGTACTTCCATTTATGCCTTGTCAAGTAGTTTCGCGCTACATTTGTTTAAAAAAAGAGCAGGTCAATACTTCAGAAAAATTGTTTTGAATCATGAAGTTTAACTGAAATACTTTCAAAACTGGGAGAAGTATTTCCGCAAGAATGCGAAATTTAACTTTCATACAGCCTCATTTTAGAGAAAATCTCTAATATATATATATAATTCGATACATTCTTATCAACTTTAATGTTATAATTAGCTAGTTTGACATCTGTACATCTAAAATCGGAGCATGCGGAATAAAAATTTCCCAAGTTACTGTAAAAACAGCGATCTTGAATAGCAATTCTCAAAATAATTTAAGACTATCTCCAAAATAAATCTTTAATGTACTTTATTAGAGTTGCAGCAAAAACACTTTCACAAATTAGATATTTAAACTTTACTGGTGAATTTTGGAACGAGCTTTTACTTGGAACAGTCAATTTTTTCAATGGACTTCAGATTTTATAAACATTTTTCTAAGTAATTTCTTTCTTCGCCAAGACAGGCTATATAAAAACATTCTGTATTTTTATGCCAATCATTAGTTTTGAAAGTGTCGTAATAGAATTCTATGTCTAACATCAACTGTTCCAAGTTGTAATCCTTTGTCTTTCTAAAATGCCCCGATATATCAAAGATGTGTACCTATTGCATATGTAAAAACTAAAATTACAAAAACATTTTAGTAAATCGGGATAATAGTCTTTGAATTTCAAATTTTCAAAAATTTCTATAGAGAACAAACAGTATTAGCAATGGTGGCAATAGTCTATAGAAGGAATGGTTTGAACTATTCTGTGTATAAAAATGATAATAAAATAATGACATATCACAAATAACTTGCATGCACTTTATTAGTCACAACACACCTATTACCAGTAATTTTTTTAAAGAAGTTTGAAATAAAATTTAAGAGTAAATTTTTAAATAAACCCATGATAAAAAGGTATTTTTTAATTCCGATACTGTTTGATACAAGTAAATCGAACTTTGACGTTCTACTCTATTCCCTTATATTCCAATCAAAGTGTTTCTTTCGATCTGGAGCATAAAGCTCCAACGGGCACAAAAATTTTCAAAGTGATAAAATTTAGATTAAAAATCTTTGCTTTGGCTCCTCGACAAAGTCTAAATGGTTTTGCGTGAACGTCTTGTAAAATAAAACGTAAATACAGTTCCAATTATGCATCCTTGCAGAGCTTTCAAAGTGACAAAAACTGGTTTTTGTTCATGACTAGCTAAAATATCGAAATATGAACCACCTTTTCAAAATAAATCCGAAATTACAATATTTCAAAAACTGCGAACCAAAATACAATTATGTCCTTGCTGGGCTTCTAAAGTGTTGCAAATTACTTAGTCTATAGATTTTTAATTTTCGAGTTAATTCAAAGCATTTGTCTCCCATTTAGTTTTATAAGATACCTTGCGTGAAATGAAGTAAAGTGAAGCCAAAATTTATTTTTGATAGAGCTGGAAAATTGTTCTCATTTCTATTAGATTAGGAGATATGAACTTCCAAGGCATGTACATTTTTCGCAATGCTCAGACTTCAACCCGAAACCCCGCAAATAGACTCTATCCCTGTCAAAATAAGTTCCCTGTACACCACACTAACTTGATTTTGATACTTAAATCCCCCCCACTACAGGTTTTTGTGCACTAATTTTGTGGCTTAAAATCTGGGCGAGTATTTTAATAAATAAATGGAAACAAATCCGTACGGCCACTGAATTTCTCGTATTCGGATCACAGAGGAAGGATAATGTTATTGTTTATAAATGCCGGTCGTTTGGCCATTAGACAGTGGTCTCTAGAATTTCTCAATAATTGAGTTTAAAAGTCAGTAAGGCAGGGCGCTTGTTCAAATGTTTTCCAGACATAGGCTGTCCTAGGTCATTTAAAATACAATCCAAAGAAGCAGCATGTCCAATTTGATGGAGCCTCTGGAATGACTGAAATGTTCTTGCTGAAGACGCTCCATGACTTTCCCTTAGATGCCTCTAGGGATTGTGCCTCAATTTCTTCTGTGTAGCATTTTGATGTAGAGTTGTGCTGAACCTAAAGTCATAGACTTTAGAAAATCTCTGTTCGATCATTGCACCCTTTTTGCCAAAAAGTTAGTTTTCATTTCCTTACACTCCGCAATGCGCAGGGTAAAGTAATTCCACTGTAAAGTAATTCTGTGCGTCAGGTCTTTTAAAAAAGAATCCTGATCGCTTAAATCAGAGTACCATTGTTTCTTTGGTTGCCGGAAATTGCCTGGAGGAAATTGCCGAACTAGTCAGAGGATAACCGCTTTGTTGAATGAAGAACAAAGTGCGAATTGTTGCAATGCCAGCCACAGAGGATGGATAATAAAATCGTGGACAATTGCTCCTATACAGACAACCTATTAAGACTATAAACATGGATACTAAGTATAACGGCCATGTATTATATAATAAAAGTGCAGTTTTCAGCTTTTAACCAATCTGAACGAAACAAGCCCTAAGCCTGCACCACTGTGTAATAGATTCTTTAGAACTCGCATGTTCTCGGTGGTAGAGAAACAATCCCAACTTGAGGTCAGTCCGGTATTAAAAAAAATCTTCACAATTAGTAAAACGTACATTTATTCATATTTACATCTATCTAAACTTAATATTAACTGGGAGGACATTCCAGCTTCCGAACTCGATTGGATCATAATAGCTAACAAAACAATTGCATAAAATCGGAGGGCGTCACAGCGCCATCTATATCAATGAGAGAGAATTAAATTCTTAACACTGTTGTGAGACCACAAATTGTTCTCGCATTTGATGAGACACTTTTATGTGTGAAATTTATGGTGGCCAGAACGGCAGACAAACCTTATACTCTGGCTGGCACCAAAGTTTATTATGACTTAAGCCTAAAGGTCAGAAGACTATAAATTTAGGGGTGCCATACCAGAGGGGCTGAGCTTGGCCGTACTAAATGTGCAATGGTGCCATTGGGTAAGGAGTAACCAGTAAGCGCCAAAAAGAAGTAAAGACTGAGTTACTCCCCTCCCCCCCACACCGAGGGAACCACAGCCTGTGACCCGAGAACGAGATCAGACATGGGAAGAGAAATACTTTGAGAAACAACCAAGACAGTCATTAATAATCTTTTAATAAATTCAATTTCGGTTGCCACATTTGGCTTCCATGAATTTCATATCATTAAAGTGTCTCATGTGAGAATTTCTGGTCTCACAACTGTGTATACAAAGATCACCCCAAGGGGGAAAGATGAGTGATCAAACTACAATAAATTAACCATAATACCCAGGACAACCTGGAATTTTTACTCGCACTGCAGGTACTAACGAGATGGTATGCTAACTCAACAGCAGTTACAGATGAGCTTAAGTTAGGGCATGAATTTCACTTGCTCGGGGCAAAAGATTTTGGGGACTTCAAACTGAAAAGGGACTTTTAGAGACACTTAAAAAATAGGGACAAATAATGGAAAGTGACTAGCTCCTTCATTACATTAATGCATGCCGCTCTGATCCAAAGAAGCTAATTTATTGCATAGAGAAAGTCTTGTTTTTCCGAATACCTTTTGATTTTAATGGATAAACTCATTTAAAACTTGAACACATTTAAGCTTTTTTGTAGGTCATCGGACAAATCAACCTATTTTGCTTAGCATGCATTGTCATTATTGGAGGACTCAGCCTCTCATTAAGATGTCTTAAATTCAGCGGCTAGAGATTACAATCACATGCTACGCAGATTACAAGTGGTTGCAGAGTAAAGTAAGGCGTTTGTGTGTTGCAGAGTAAAGCAAGGCGTTTGTGTAAGGGATGGCGAGCAGGGTATGGTAACTAGAGGTGCATTCTTCTGCCTATATAGTCCTTGTTCTAGTATAAAATTTTACATGGAATGTGTTTTGAAATTATTTTAAGGTAGCCATTTGTAATATTTAATTATGAAAGAATTTTTTTTTTCTGAAAGGTACAAAAGTTTAAAATCATTTTACATTTGCTCATCAATACTCATTTTTTGCTTTCTTCCTTTGAATCACGATCGGTATAAATGAAAATTTTAAAATCTGTCTGTCTCGGCATCGGGAGAGAACGGCTGTACCATATTTCATGAAATTTTGATGGGTAGCCTTGATATGGTCTCTTAAAATGTGTTTTCGTCTGTCTGCCTTCATGTCCTGGCTGTTTCCTCACTTTGAGCATAATCATTATATAACTTTTTCAAACAAACCAATTCGTCGAGTCTCCAAACTAGCGAGACCTAATAGTTTTTGAACGTCTCTATAATAAATACAATTTAAAATCCAATAATGTGAACCGATCGTTGTTTATGCCTCTACATCTAAATTATGGACGTTGTACAAGCAAGATCAAGCAACGAAAGCATAGTCTGACAATCAGTGAGATCCCAGATCTACGATCCTGCTGCTTTTCAGAGGACAAATGTATGTTGCCTGCTCAAGAAAAATAAATGTAAAATTGCTCTTTATTTCTGCTTTTAATAAGATAAGTACGCAACAATTATACAATTAAACGATATAAGTCATCCTTTTGTCTATTTATTTATCTCGGCACCAGAGAACACCCTTATTTCCTTTCCATGAGAATGATTATAAAATTTCACAGCGGAAGACTCCTAAATATAAAAAGTTCACCGTAAATTGCGAATTAAGTTTCTTTACATTAATATTCCCGTTCTTCGTAAAGAACATATATAGTCAATCATATGTAGAATATTTTTGCGTCTTTGTTCCGTATCATAGCAGCCAGTTCAGTAACATCATTGAAAACCATGCTTTTAGTCCTGGTAGTGTGATGGATTCTGTTGTAGCAATTTAGGGGTTAATAAAGGGCCTACATGTAATGTACAGCCGTAAAAAGAAACTGACCGCGCATGCGCAATTTATATCGCGGAAGATGTCATTCGGTGGCAATGAGACTATCGGCTTATGAAAATTTTATATATTGATACTTGTAGAAAGTGCTAAAATAACCACGAAGATGGGTTCAACTTCGAAATTTTAAGGCCAATAATGGAAATAGGCCCAAAATCGACCTTGAAAATCCTTAAAAACCATTAAGGGTAAGTCTAAAAATTGAACTCTGCAGCAGAAAGGGTGAAATCCTCCTATTTGATAGTCCGGGTTCAGCAGTTTGTTATGTCGTTTTCACCAACGTTTTGTTTTAGTGTTACACATAGTCGTTTTTAAAACCTAGATTAGTTAGGTGCAGTGTTCGATGTTTTTAATCAGATGGTTTAAAAAAAATCTGTTTTCTTATTCCCTATTGAATCTACCTATCTTTAATCTAATTGGAATCAATCGAAGCAGAACTTCGTGAATTATGTACGATTTACTATTTCGGCCTTCACTTTTGCAGGGCATGATGCATTTCCCCCCTCTAATAATTTTAAAGGGGGTATTGTACTTCACTTTTGCATAGGAGTCCATCAGGCAAGGTTGCAATGGCCCAGTGTCCTATAAGAAATTGATAATCTTGGCAATTATAGGAGAAAACATTTAGAAAATGTCTAATATTTAATTATGAATAGCAGAGGCATACATATAACAATCGTGTATATGGCCATGCCCACATTTGGGCACTCTCATCTTTAGCATTCAGAGTGGCACTGAAATAGTATTTATATGCAAAACATATAAAAGAGGGAGATAAATATAATGGTTTCATTCCAAATCTCAAATTTCCGAAAGTGCTAAAATGACGCAGGAAAATTGCGGAAATTGAAACTTTTCTGTGTGCATTTAATATTGACACGAATTACATCCTTTCAAGTCTAAATTTCATTTTATTTTATATATAGCTAGAGATACATTTTTCAACGGCAGCCATTTGGTTATCCCTTAGAATAATTTTACCCATTTTAGGCTAAACACCCCACAGAATGAGATTTCAAAAAATTGATTTGTGCATTGTTCATATCAATCGATAATATTCTATAATCTTATTTTTTATAAAATTATTTCGTTTAATCCAGTTTCGTTGAATATATCTCTCATTAAAATGCGCATCTAGAGAGCTGTGCCGAACAAGGCTACAGCAAATCGAAAAGGTAAAACCCAGGGCCATCCATCCTCCCGGGATAGCCGAAGAAACTTATTTTGCGATACGAAAATCCGTGTGTAGAGTAGCTTGATTTCGCCAATGTTAATTCAGAAGCTGTTTTGTAAAGATCTATAAATATTATACACCCCTTTGCAAACTCCCGGCCATCCAAAAAGCTACTCTAAGTCCACGGACGAGTCGGATGGTCTGGGCTTTCGACACCCCTTTGCAAAAAAAAAAAACGAAGCACCATGAAGAGTGACTGTTTTTATTAAAATTAAATATGCATACAGCTCATATACAGGTAATGAAATGATTACAAAATCAAGTCACAGGACCCATCAATTGTTAGCAATTGCACATTGAATTTTCAAATCAGTAATTGGTGAAACACCCGTGGCGGCAATGCATGCTTGTATACACAGACTATTATACAGACCTGTCACTCTCGATAGTTTCGTTTTCGCGGCGGCCATTAGAGATAGACCAAACGGAGGGTTGGCGCGCTCTTGGCGATGGTCTGGTTTGGTCCGAGCGCTTGGCGATGGTCTGGTTTGGGTCCAAGCCGATTTTCAATGTTATAACCCTATTTCGCTCGGCGAAAACTTAGAACAACAGACTAGCGTGGTTTGAGTAACGTGAAAAAGGATTATTTATTAAGTGTTTAGATCATTTCATAAAAATGGATTGATAAAAGAAAACTGGTTGCGTTACAGGGTATGTAATTTATGTTTATTAAAATTGAAATAATTTTAGTTATCACCATCCTACATACGTGTTCATTATAAGTATACACGTGTTCATAAGTATACACGTGTTCATATAAGTATACATGTGTTCAACATATAAAATTAGTGCTGTGTTATTACTGCCAGATTAGACTAAATTTTAAGAGGTAGTGGTATAATTAGTTAAAAAATATTCTCTATTTTTATAAAATGTGAAATAATTGATATTTGGATAGCTTTTTCTTAGTTGAATGTGATATAGTATGTATATATATTTATGTAAAATTTTTATTAAGTGCCTTATGGTGGAAAAATACCCCCCCCCCCCTCGGGTAATTAATGATTGAGTTCCACAACTTCGATAGTGCATTTATGTAAATTTGATATTTACTATATGAATATTTTTATATTTAAAAAAAAATTATTATTATCAGTATCCCAGAACAAATTAAGGATCAAGTAATTAACGATCAACACGCTAGTATACTTTTTAGACTGAAAATATTATATAATATTTCAGTCTTTTGAGTATGTTAGCTTGTAATTTTTTGTGCATTATGTTTTATAGTGAGACAATGCAATGTGTCTATTTTTTAATCTATTTTATGATTATTTGAATTAAATATATAACTATGTTTATTTAAATATTCTTAAACTAATGAATATATTTATGTTGCAGATTAATGTATTTTTAAATCCTGATCCTTTCTATAGTTTCAAAAATTATAAAAGTACAGTCCTCAACGTTTTGTTCCCCTCCCGTTTAAAAAAAAATCGCCAAGCGAGCGATAACGCGCCAAATCTGGCAGACACATCGTAGTTCAGTTGGTCCAACTCACGAGCTCTAGTGTCTATGCGACATCCCATGTTGAAAATGTTGCCATAGGGTCCTATGGGAGTGAACCTTCTGAATATAGTATTCTGTGCTTGTATACGTCTAGGTAAGGAATGAAAAAGTTTCCTAATGTCATCCTGCGATACATTCTGCCAGGCATTCCTCAACTGTTGCTCCAGTTCTGTTACATTTCGGGGTGCCCGAATCTGGCGGCCTAGCATGTCCCATACATGCTCGATTGGCGAGTGGTCTGGTGACCTTGCTGGTTAAGGAACAGTATCAACAGCACGGAGACAGTCCACAGATATGCGAGCCGTATCTTGCGTGGCATTATCTTGTTGGAAAATGGCGCCAGAATGGCGTGTCTTGATGGGTAAAGCAAACGGCCGCAGGATTTAATCAACATATCGTTGAGCTGTTAAAGTTGTACGCAGGATGACTAGGGACGACTCGCTGTCGTAAGAGATAGCACCCCACACCAGGGTTAATGGCTGTGTATAACAAAGGCTGATTGGGAGCGCTGGCCCTGGCGCCTCCACACACGTATCCGATGGTCATCTGCTGAAAGACTGAAGCGTGATTCATCGTTGAACACTATGCGATGCCAGTCTGCTGGCAGCCATGATGCTCGGTTACACCATTCCAAACGACTCTGTCGATGTTGTGGGGTTATAGACAGACGCCTTAAAGGCCGCCGTGAGCGTAGCCTCAGCTAAGCGCCGTGAGATGGTGGAAGGTACCATGGGTGGTATGGAAGAGGCTGTAGCACGTTGGATAGCGGACAGTGATGCCTTTGGGACAGTTCTGGCCTGTGGCACAATCATCCGATTTTGCCTCGCATTCGTGCAACTCTACCTTCCAGAGCTTTTATTCCGCCGATGAGTTCCTTGCAGCAACCATTTCTAGTAGCACTTTTGCACAGCCGTGTCCGTTCCGTGCAGGTGGCTGCTTATTGCTCGGTATGACCAGCCAGCTTCACGCATCCCGACTATACGACCCCGTTCGAACTCGTCTATTTGCTTATAAGGTCTTCTGCAACGCCGTAACGGCATTATTGGTTGCTTCTGCACGGAACTGCAACGCCGATAACGTGAGAAGATAAACCGTCCACATTTTAAACCTGTTTTATAGGATACTAGTTGTGCAGTAGAAACACGCGCTTTGACCGAAGTTAACACTCATTGGCCTTGCAAGTTTAATCATTTGCATACTTGGTATAAAGGAATTTGCATGAGAAATTTCGAAATGATTGGATTATTTTTTAGGGGTGCTTCGTCATTTTTTGCAAAAGAGTGTGTATATGTCTATGCATCTAGATGGCAGTCGAGTTACTGACCGCATCAGCACTGTGAAATAATTTCATAAATCTAGCACGTTTTTAAATAAACTATTTTAAACAAAATTAGTTATTTGAATTTTCTGCAATTTCTAAATGAAGTTCTAGCATTAATTAACATTTAAGCGTAAATTTTAACAAGGGTTTACATGTTTTAATTGTTATTCATATTTCAAAAATATTCGCAAAATTAAAAATTTAACATTTTTGTCTTACTTTTCTTTCTAATCTATATTCAAAACACATTTTAATATATAACACTGAAATACTCGTAGCTAACGATTATTTTTTTAAATGTCACTTTTTAATTGTGGCTTTCTTGCAGCCACAGCTAACGATAAATACGCCCGCTGCACGGGACAAAAAATCTGCGAAAGATAAATATTCAACTGATGGAGGTAAAAGTAAGGTGTTAAAAACTTCATGCGGAGAAAATGCCAATGTCATTTGAGGCAATTATTTGGGTGGCGCTGCGATATCTATGACGACGGGCTTAAAATATTTATTTAAACTATCAATTTCATAGAGATAAATTAGTAGCGCAATGCAAATTAGAACTGAAACAATAAGAAATACTCCTACGTATCGAATATTATTTCACCTTTCAATTTATTTTTATCTCCCTATATTCTGAACCCTGCCCTACAACTATGAAAAATACTGATTATTTATACTGATAATTAGGGGATCTTCATTCAAAAATAATCATGAATGCATATACACTCAAACCTGTTTTTGTGGGGTCTTTTTTTTGTGTGATTTTTTATTTGTGCTATTTTTTTGTGCGATTTTTTTTGTGCAGTATATGAAAATTTCAATCAAATTGGAACATAATTGACGAAGTTATCAATAAAAAAAAAATTAGTAGGTTTGATCGGCCATTTAGTTTTTCGATGCCAATTCTGAAAGAACTTCAAAATTCCAAAAGGAGCTTCAATCTTGTATATCTGGCTACCGAGACATATACAAGCGTCTAGTGAAACAACAGTCGTCGCAAAAACTGATCACCGACTACATGGTAACTGAAAACAAGTCAACTCTAAACGAGTGCGAGGTAGTATCTTCAAGTGACGAAAGCGATTTTGAACCAGTTTACCACAATAAAGTTCGCGTATTGTCAGACTACGAAGGATAATGGTTATACGTTTTGAAAAGTTTTGTATGTGTAAAATAAGTACATATGTAAATAAAATATTTAAAAATGTTCGCATGTGTATTTTCTAAATCAGATTCCAAAAGGTTTGGCGAGATTCCAAGTAGCTGCCAAGCCTGGTGTCTTGATTTCGTTTAAAAAAGCAATTCCTAGTTATTTCGTAAGGTTATGAGTTATTTTCTACGTGAGACTTTTTTTATGCGGCCCCTATTTACCGCATAAAAAAAAGACTTAATTGTGTTGCGAAAACTATTTTTTATAGCTACTCGTGAAGTTTTGTGCGGGTTTTTTTATGCGTTTTCTTTTATGCGGTCCCTATCAACCGCACAAAAATAGGTTTGAGTGTACTTAATACTGTGCTTCTCGATTGTATCAAATGGACACAAAGGGCTCATTCCTAACACTTTCGACAAAGATATAATTCTCAAAGCGCTATGGCATTTTCAAGCGTTTCACCCATAGGAGTTTAATCTTCTCTCTAACTCCTTGGTTCAATTAATTCACAAAAAGGAAGATCGTATTTTCAATAAGGCCGTATAATTTTTGAATAGCTCTTATTATTTTCTAACGGCACATTGGGACCTGAGAACTCAGCTAGTATATGCATCTTACTTCACAATAATTAACTCACTTTTTACATTTCCTACAATACATTAAAATATGATGTGGGCAGCACATGACTTTCCTTATATAATGCAATGAATTTACTTCTTTCACAGGGGAAAAAATGATAAAAAGGTCCACGGTAGAGTGTTCTTAACGTTGAATTGTACATTTTTCACTTTTCCGGATGACAACATGCAATACTATTTCAAAGTACAAAATTGACTTATATTTCACGCAACTCTAAATTGACAAGATTGATATCATCCTGAATAAGCAGTATAGTCTATATATCAAAATATTTTAATAATTCATCAATTAGGCGTCATTTTCATTAACTTTGACGATGTTGCATCCATATATTCAAATCGGTGTTATAATTAATAATTTTATTGCCGTTAAAAAAAATTAAAATTGGTAAATTTTCATAATAACAAAGTAATTTTCATAGCATACATGTTAATAGAAAAATGCTTTAATAGCTTTAACGAAATGCAAATTAATATTTGTCGTGATTGGACGAGACTGCAGCAGAATGTTGGGGAACAGTTTTCCATAATTGAGAAAGAAGGGGGACCAATAACGTCGGACTTGAGATGGTGTCAATATTTGCCACGCCAATAGCTTGGTCTATATCTATGCTATGTTAAAGCTGTTTTCCTATTATACTCCTAACAATACCATGCCTTCTTTATAAACCAGTGATTCTCAACACATTTTATATGACAACTACCCAGATAAGCAAAATTTTACCATATGTTCTTTTTTATCCAAAAAAAGTCGACTATCACATATTTCTTTGAAAATACGTCACATCTCACCGTATGGTATCCCTATTATATTCCCTAATAAGGCGTAAACGCTTGCTTTGAAACACTGTTTCATCACGAATATGGAAATTTTACATGCTATTTAACAAACAGTACACAGTCATTTTGGTTTTGCATTCATTTCGACTGAATACTGTCACGTACGTGTAAAATGTATTCACTGTAGTCTCTTTTAAGAACCAGAAAGGGTTGCCATATGATGAAGTTCAAAATGGGGTTGCCAAATTTGGCGATTTTTCGAAGGTTTGATAACCTTCTCAAAATAACGCATATTCTTAGAGATACGATTTCCTGGGAGTTTCTACGGAGAGTATATGAAAGGACACATCTCTCAGTTGGAGAGCAGGACGTGACACGAGCTACATCGAATTGTGAGGTACGTCAATGTCTTGAGAAGAGTATTGGCTGTTTTGTGAAATTAGTGGAGTATTTAATTGCTGTTTTACTGTACCTGACAGTTGTTTGTGAGAGAGTTATCGAGCAAGATTGTAAGTAATAAATTTATCAGATTTCTCTTCTATTATAAAATATTTGAATTCAATTAAAATTATGAAATTTAGTCTTTACATAGTTAGATATTGGAAACGCGATAAACTATTTGAATAAAACACAAAACCCGCCTATAAGGGGCGTTTCTCAAAATATGGGTGACACGCCCCTTGCAAATACAGGGTCTTTCAAAAGTCCGTATAAACTTTAAAAATTCATTAAAAACTGAAGCATCATCGCATTGGGGTATGGTTTGTACCATAAGAATTGCAAGGACGGGGGTTTTTCGATTTTTAATGAATTTTTAAAGTTTATACGGACTTTTGAAAGACCCTGTATAACTATCCAAGGACCGGTTTCGCGCTGGTCAGCATGGAATAGGTGATATGTGCAATGGCAGTAAGAAACTTGCTATAAGCCACAATTTTTGTGAGCTTTAATGGGAACTGACAATTTCAGTCCTTCCGCATGGCTAGAAACGCGTTTACAATTTAGCTGAGCACAATCGAAATTGCATAAGCGAATTTCATAAAACACGAAACCCGCCTATAAGAAGTGTTCCCAAAAGAAGACACGCTCATTGCAGGTACCACCATCTATGAACCGGATTCGCACTTGTTATGTGCTCGTCAGCATGAAATAAACGATTTCTGCAATGGCAGCAAGAAACTTGCCACAATTTTTGCAAGCGTCTATGAGAACTGACAATTTCAGTTCTAAATTCGGCTTTTTTAACTTATGCAATGCCCTGTCGATAATATTGAGGTTATAGCCTCTAGAAGAGGCCAAAAATTTCAAATCGTCAATTTCGCAATTAAATGTCTGAGAACGAAAACACTAATTTAAAGCATAAGTACACATAAGTATAGAAAACAAAAGCATTTTGCTGAACATAATGATTAGGACGAGCATGAGGGGGCATGGAAACAGAAAAAGGTTTACGGAAAACAGAAGCTGAGAAAGTAGAATAATAAGAACATCAAGAAAGGATATTTGATTATAACATTCTTCTTCATGAGTAAACTGAATACAAGGGTCAATGGAAATAATTAAACGAAGCAAATTAGGAATATTGAAACCATTATCAAGCAACACGAAAATATCATTTGCAAGCGTAAACCAGTATTTGAAATCATACAAATTGAGAAATTTTTCTTCAAAATAATACATATAGATATCACATAATATAGAATTCAGAAGATTCCCCATAGCCAAACCTTCCTATTGTTTATAAAAAAAAAACACCATTTAAAACGAAAACTGAATATAAACTGGTGGTTTCATTCCAAATCACAAATTTCCGAAAATACTAAAATGACAAAAGAAAAATACATAAATTGAAATTACTTTTTATGTGTATTTCATATTGGCACGAATTAAGCCATTTCAAGTCTAAATTTCGATTAATTTTATTTATAACTAGAGGTAACAAATTTTCAAGGCAGCCATTTGGTCAGTTCTTATTTTAGCCTAAAACGGATAACATTATTCTAACTCCCCTCCGAGTATGAGATTTCGAAAAGTTAAAAGTGAAATATTTTTTGTACCATTCATATCTTTCGATAATATTCTAAAATCATATTCTATATAAAAAATTTAGTTTAATTCTAAACGGTTTAATTACAAAAATTTATAATCTAGAAAGCTGTAACAAAGTCACAGCAAACTGAAAAGGTAAAACTCGCGGACCATCCTCCCCCCCCCCCCCCAAAAAAAATAACATCGAAGTAACTATGAGGGAACGCATTACGCGATATAAAAATCGCCCATGTAGCTCGCTTAATTTTATCATTGTAAATTCAAAAGTAATAGAGCGCTAACAAATTAATTAGAATTTTCTGTAATTTCTGATGAAGTTCTAACATAAATTAACAATATTTAAGCGTCAATTTTAACAAAGGCGTGCATGTTTTCAATTGTTATGAACATTTCGAAAAATATTCGTAAATTTATTTAAATGTTAACTTTTTTTTTCATTTTTCCTATATTTAAAACATATTTTAAATATTTAGGAGCTGGAGTACTCGCAGCTAGCGGTTAATTTTTTTTTAAATGTCACTTTTAAGGGATGTTTTTTTTTTTGTTGCTGTTGTTGCCAACAACTTTTTAGCTAGCCAACACAGCTAGCCATTAACAGGCCCGCTGTACGGAACAAAAAGTCTGCGAATGATAAATGTTCAACTAATTCACAGAAATGAAGGTCGTATTCTCAATAGGGTCGTATAATTTTTAAATAGCTGTTATTCTTTTCTAACAGCACTTATGGATCTGAGAACTCAGCTATATGCATCTTACTGCACTTTTTACATTCCCTGCAATAGATAATATGATATGTGTTCTTTTGATATGTAATGGACTGTAATTTTATCTATTCATAATGCATAGAAGCACGCAAGTGAAAAACTAAACTATTTATTTACACTATTATACATTTTACACCTACTACATAACCTTGCCCCATGGCAACTACAGACCATACTGTAGATAGTACTAATAAGTAGCCGACAATGCGGCAATTACCTCGACGGAGGTTCTAAGCAGACTAACTATTTTTTCACTGGCGCTCGCCAAATTGGCGAGTTCTACTACTAAGGACGCCAAGGCGCAACAATATGCATAGCAAAAATACTGTGAGGGAGTCAAATATTCGAAATCAAGTTTCTGTTAATTTCAGATTTTTTTGTATCTTGGAACACGATTCAGCTATTTTTTGAGGTACGGCTCTTTACATGCACACGTATGCATACGCGTGCATGTGAATGCATACATGCATGCATACGTGCATGTACGATGCATGTAAATGCAGACGTACATGTATATGCATATAAATGCATATAAAACATGCATATAAAACGTGCATGCAAATGCATACGTGCATGTACGATGCATACGCGTATACTGTGTCTGTCCGTGCAACTGAAATGCAATGTCAAACATAACTCAAGAATTGATCGAAAATGTTCATTAAATTTACAAATTACTTACTCTGGAGCCAATTAGAGTTTCGCAAAATTTAAAACAATAATACTAATTATTTTTATATCATTACCCTAAAAATTTTTTAAAAACCTATAATTAGCAAATAATTGATTTCTGTGAAATTTTTTGTGAAAAATCTCACCCAAGCAAATCTGGTGTACTGAGATAAACCGTTCCACAAGCTAGTTAATTTAACTTGTTGACACAATTAAAGGAATTATTGACGGTGTGTGTGTTACTACTAATTAAAAAAAAGAGAGAGATTGTGTACAAGAAACTGAGCAATAAAATAAAAGTAAGTGCCAGCAATAGAAACAATAGTGCAAAAAGACAAATTGAGTTTGTGAATTTTGGGTAAGGTATGTGTTGCGTGGATTTTCACCACACGTCCGGTCAGAACGCAAAAAAGCATTATTATTATTATTACCCATTAAAACAATCTCCGACATTGGTCGTGTCGAATAAAAATACATATAATCAATTAATAAGATATTAATTAGAAATGAGGACAGCGAACAAACCTTAAAACAATAACATATTTATTTACAAAAAAGAAATTAAAAGTAATAAGAACATATTTAATTAACACTCTCACTAAACCATAATTATTCCCCATTAATATTCGTATTGACATTCACGTGTATTTCCATTGTAACAATAATTGTTACGTGCCATACGCACACTTCTCATAATTATGAACATTTAGGGTTATAGTTAAAATCCCACTAGTAGTAATTTTAGGCATCTATCAAAATACAATTAAAACAATATCCACACTGATTACTTTACTTAAGTGTAAAAGCGAGTTCGGTGTCGAGAGAGAGAGAGAGAGCAATAACATAGCGTCAACAGACTGAGTGTAAAGGACATGCATTGCGTACCTTCAATATTTCGTTGAACAGTCATTGGATGCGAGGTCCTCCGGCGAGGAATCGTCGGTTGACCGTCATCTCTGCAGTCATTTTTAGGAAACCCTTCTCTCCAAAATCACAAAATCAATTCTCGCTTCTTTTTTCAAAATCTCACTCTCTCTCGAACATCCGAAAAATGTCACCTACTACACAATTAAGCCCCAGGTCTATTATTGGCTCCCCCAACTGAAGCCCCTGGTATTTTGATTGGATATCAAAGGATTACATCCAGCTATTGGGTGCTGTGATGACAGAGGGTTGGTTAGCACCCCAGAATTAATGTGTGACATCTTAGCCAAAATTCCCACGTACCAGGGCGCACGTGCGGCCGAAAACGGTCGATGGGTCAGCTTTCCCCAATGGCGCCCTGCTGTGAGCCCCTCTGAAACTGAGGCTTCTCTGTTTAATTTTCGAAGAAGCGTTGTTTCTTCATCCTTTTGCAGGTGTTCTCTTAGGCAATCCTATATTTGTTGTAAAAGAAGTACAGGGACCATCTTTAGAGGTTGCAATTCCTCCACAACTTTCAATGTTACATATTGCCATGTAACAGTATGTAATTGAGCACAGTTCACTATAGAAGGAATCACAGGCTTTAGTTCTATCACACAAAACGACCGAAATTTTTATATTTTTTTAGTAAAATGCATGTTTGTAGGGATCATGTTTCAACACAGCCTATTCTTCAGAAGATCATTAACATTTTCTGCATAGTTAATTTTTTGTCTAACAATACATAGCCTAACCAACTTAGTCCGCTTTAGCTACAGTAGGTTAGTTTTAAATTTCATCTCCGACAAAGCAGCTGGCTCACTCAAGTGGTGATAAATTTGATTTGTATTATAACATTTTTCGAACCAACAGTATTAGCAACAAGATGTTCTAAAGAATTTAATTGGTCAGAAGATATTCAACTGTTTTTGAAGATAATTTCGATTGGAGCAATTAATTTCGAAACAGATTCGCTCTTATTCGTCTCGTGAACAGTGATTAAAGGGGCACTGAAGTAAATTTCCTTTCTGACACTCTTTTTCCTGATGAGAATTCCGAAAATATTTTTTTTTCTCGATAATGTTTACGATAGAATTCAGCATAAATAATAGGAAATATGAATATTTTTAATAGAAGTCGGGTGAAGGCTCAGATTATATTCAAAACAAAATGGCAGAAATGTGAGCCACGATTTAGAGATATCCTATATGAATATGGAATGGAAATCAAGTGAAGACTCATATTATCTTCGAAACAAAATGGCGGAAACGTGAATCACGATTTAGAGATATCCTATATGAAATGGAAGTCAAGTGAAGACTCGGACTAAATGTGGGTCAAAATGTAAAGCTACCATTAAGTATCGCATTTTCATTCTAGTGTGTGTGGGGGGGGGGGAGATAAACATGCAGTTCTTATCGTCTATCAATTTCAGTTAATGCGGTGTAATTACGACGCGTGATTGTCTTGATTTTTCAATTAGTTCGATTAATTGTCCGTTGCTAATGAAGAAAATGTTTTAAGATCGCAAGAATTTTTAAACTCGAATTCGAAATAAATTGTTAAGAGCATCTTTTCAATCCATTAGAGTCCAATTATTTTCCATGAGTGTCTGTAACGAGATAAAATGATGGGTATGTGGCAAAATATTTTGTAAACGTCTAGCGAGTAAAGAATTTTGGCATAAATATTGAATCTATGGTCGAGGTATGAAGCTGAAATCGGAGCGTTACGGAAAATTTAAACACTCTGAACACTTATTTCCCCAAACCTAATAAATAATAAAATATTAAAAAAAAAATCTGTTGTGGGCAGAACATGACTTTCCTTATATAATGCAATGAATTTACTACTTTTACAGTTAAAAAAATGTTATTCTTATAATAGATCTTTCCAAGATATTGAATTTTCTTCAATTAGTCGTCATTTTTATCCATTTGGCAAGATTTTCGTTAATTTGGCAATATTTAAAAAGTCGCGAAGTTGACGATATTTCGCCAAAATCTCACCAAACGCTATGGATGGAGAAATAAGTTATTTTTACAGCAGATAAATGACTATTGGCGTTCAAATACAAAAGTATTACTCAAAGTATCTTTTCTCGCGAATGGAACGAGTTAGATCCACGAAAATGATATCACCCAATTTATCGCATGATATTGCATATGAAAAGTGAACATGTTTCTTAAGAGTTAATATTTTTTTATTTTACTTGATTTTTTGACAAATTTATTTTATTATATTGTAAAGTGTTAAATACTAAGATGTAGACCCACGTATCCAAAACCGATTTGGGTCATTAGGTGAATACCATGTTATCAAGTGGAAATGAAGGCAGTACTACTGTCAAATTAAAACAAAGAATTATTAACATGAGACGCAAATAAGAAATTAGCTGAAGTGTACCTTAACTCCAAATGATTACAATTATAACGTGTTACCCTTCACTTTAAAGGGCTTGAAAAAATCTTTCGATTGAAACCATATTTGACAAAATACTCCGGGTTGGGGCAACTCTCCCCCCTCCTTCCTGAAGGAAGCTGCTGACGTCAAGAACAAAAAAATATATATATCGCGGTAACTTTTCACAACGATTAAAACTATTAGGTCTCATGATCATGCAGCTATAAATAAACTCATTTATGCGTGATTATGCCAAACTTTGTCTTATGCTAGCATGTTAAAAAATATAAAATTCCGTATGAATTTCGAAGTTTTCACTCGAATTTAAAAAAAATCTGTTTGGTTCTAGAATTTTGATAACAAAGCCGGACATACAGTTTCGCGAAATTCTGTTAAAATTTGTGGATACAGGCAGACGGACATCACTCCAAAAATTATCAAAACGTGATCAGGAGGTCTTAATACATATATTGGCATCAAAATCTTGAATTCAAAAATTTTTTTTAAATAATACCTGCTTTATACTATATTGCATAGTGTGAGAAAATAAAAAAGTTGTTACCAAATTAGTAAGTACTCCATAAACTAAGTTTCTCGCGAACCCAACCTGAAGCAAAGCAGGGTATCTAGCTATGCTTGGCAAACTAAGAAACTCGAATAATAAAATCCTAAATATTAAATATTGCATAATTAGTATACAAGACATCCTAGTAACTTGAACAATTGCGTAAGTTGGATCAAACAAATAAAAAATTCAATTTGGCACATGAATTTTTTTTAATTAATTTTTCTTGATGGACTTAACATTATCTGACTTTTGACTTCAAGTATCTCAGTACATAGATCGAAATTTAAAATTCGGGCGGGTTTCGTCATAACCTAAAGTATGCTTAGTTCAAACCTTGTACAACATTTTATTTGAATCGGTTGAAATTTGAACTTTCGCACACAATAAGATTAGAGAAGAAAGTTACAGATTAGTTAAGAAACAAATGATTTACAAAAGATTAGTTATGGAAGCTACGCTCGAAATTCGCTACGCTTCAATAAATTAGCTAAGAGTGGACTCAACTCGACTTTCTCATACCAGAATTCATTTTGTTTTTCAAATTTTATACGAAAAAATTTAAAAATTCGGTAAAGTGGGTCCAAATTATTGAAACTATAGCGCGTAACCCTTCACTTTAAAGGGCTTGAAAAAATATTTCGGTTGATACCATACTTAGCAATGTACCTCCCGGGCGGTTACTTGCCTCCCAAGGGTAGGTTAATGACGTCACGAACAAAAAGAATTGTATTGCGGCTCTTTTTTCACAGCAATGATTGAAACTACTAAGTTTCGTTATCATTGAGCCATAAATATACCCTTTTATGCATAATTATATCGAATTTTGTCCTACGTTTCCATGTAAAAAAATATATATGATTTCGAATATATTTCGAAAGTTTTCGCTTGAATTAAAATAAAATTCTATCTAGTTCTAGATTTTTTCATAACAAAGCCGAATATAAAGTTATGTGAAAATCCATTAATATTTGTGACTTCTATCGTCTACACAAGAAATCGACACAGACAGGCAGACGGACCTCACTCCGAAAATAGTCAAAACGTGTTCAAGAGGTCTTAAAGCAGATATTGGCATCAAAATCGCGAAATCGAAAATTTCCGTAAAAACAATACTTTTTCAATATTACGTATGAGAAAGAAATACTACCTCAGACTTTTTCTGTATGTAGGGGTTCTGTATGTATATTTCTGTATGTGGGTATTATTCTGTATGTATATTCTGTATGTGATATTATTCTGTATATCTATCTGTGAGTATTATTCTGTAAATATATTCTGTATGTGGGTATTATTCTGTATGTATTTCTCTATATATTATCCTGTATGTATTTTTTCTGTATGTATTTTTCTGTATGTGGGGGTTCTGCCATAGAATTGCATATCCAAAAGTGTTCCGTGACCCAAAATGTCTGAAAAATACTGTTCTACACCATCTCATCGGAATGGATTTCATTCGAGTCGCCCTCACAGCGTAACTACCAGAATGGAAGGATGGTTTCGCCGTTATTATTTCTCATCAGAAAGAAATGGCCATTATCTGCACTGACAGGAAGAAAACTTGCTGAGTGTTCCGAGCACACTAATAAGACCGAAACTAGTCCCGTGGTGTTTACTGCTCCGAGAATGAGATTTTCAATCTTTGCAAATTGTCCTCTGTGAATTTTCGTCATATCCCATCCATGATCTGGAAGTGAAACTACTCAAAAAATGAGATTCTTTGGATATTTGAAACATGTCTAACGAATTATTGTAATTTGTTACATGTTGTTTACCCTGAATGCAAATGGTTACCATTTATTTATATCTGCTGCAAGAAAATACTGATATATTAATAATAAACTAAATAATGAACTAAATGATACCCAGTAATCATTTAGTTCAATTTTATTTGCAACACTTACTACAAAACTCCACAAAATAACATGTATACTTATTTCCCTACATACTACTTGGTACAATGTATAGGAAAAATATTGTGACGAGTTCGAACATTCAAAGTCGAGTATTCGATTTAAAAGCACGTTTTAAGCATCCGTCGAATCGAACATTTCGAGGTCATTTCTGCGTATGTGTGTTAGTGCGTATATATGTTGTATGTTAGTGTGTATATATTAGTGTGTGTATGTATGTTAATGTTTGTGTTGGTGTGTGTGTTATAAGTGTTCAAAAAGTATGTTATGTAGTGTTATGTTAGAAATGTTAGAAAAATATGTTATATAGTGTGTATGTGTGAAAATAATTTGGTACGATTATATAATAGTTGGGTACAATTAGTTTTAGTGAATATTTGAAAATTGATTTTTAATGCAATCGAACGTTCTCCCCCAATTTTCTAATGATTTTATTTAAAAATCCATAAAAAATCAGAACGTTTTCATATAATAATTAAATAGTCGTTGCAGACGCAATGACAATTTTTATAAGAAAACAAATTATACAAATTTTAGAAAGCTAGCATTCACCAGTCTCTAGATATTGGATTTAAAAGTGAATTTCTGAAAAATCATTAAAAAGTAGTACTTTCAATACTGTAAATGAATAATCACTTTACACTTTAATTTTCACCATTACAGAATAAATAACATAAACTGTAAAACGCTAGCATGAACTATACTCGAGATATTGCATATTTTTAAATATAGATTATCAAAAACATTATATAAAATTTAAAAAGTGGCTAGTATCATTCAATATATTCACTTTCCATATACAATATTATGCGGCGAATCTTTTAACATCATTATCGTGGGTCTAGTTAGATCCATTCCCTAGAGAAGATACTTTTTATAATAGGTTTGTATTTTGATCCCAAAGAATTTGCCAATGGTCAGATATTTCACTAGGTATTCCATTCCTATTGCATTTTGCTGAACATTTTGCATGCGAGTATAAATATGTCATTTTGTTTAGGCTAATAAGTTTCCAAAAGAAAGCAATTTCAATGAATGCGCATCATTGCCAAAAACACCGTGTTGTATATTTTGCGTATCATAATTTCTCTGTGAAAGAAGTGAAAGTCATTGCATTATGTAGGAAAAATTATGTGATGCCAAAATCAGATATTTTTGACATGTGACGCTTATGGTATTTTATACGTACAAAATTAGACATATCCATTTTGATCCATATCTATTACTTTCTCTACAATTTATAGTATATTGCTTTAACATCTTCACGTCGTATATCTCTTTGAATTTTGTCATTGCTATTTGAAGTTGTCGGTTGACCTTGGCGACAAATTTGATGAACTTGGTTGTACATATTTTTCGAAATATTACCATCTTGGCGCATTTTGGAAACTTTTTGAATTGTGTAGTTTGGTTAAGAATTTCCTAAGTTACGCAGATTTTTCCAAATCTTTACACAGAGGGTATATAACTTGATCATCAATAAGTAAAAACACTTTATTCAAAAGATAAGGAAAGCAAAGCACAAATAAGGCAAAATGCAGCATACAGCTGTTTCGAGGTTACGCTGGATATCCTTCGTCAGTGCAAGAGTACCAACAAATCCAAAATCAAAACCACGAAATGCGCTTTTTTATGGCTTCCAAATTCAATCGCTTTTACAATTTGCGCTTTTATTGGCAAAAATTCTTAAATCATTTGAGCCCATTTCATGTTTTTGACTTCGGATTTGTTGGTCCTCTTTCACTGAAGAAGAGGATCCAGGGTTTCCTCGAAACAGCTGTATCCTGAATTTTGTCTTATTTATGCTTAAATATGTTGCTCAAGTTTTCCTTATCTTTTGCACAAGGTGTTTTTACTTATTGATATCCATTTTGAGTTGTGACACTTCATATTTTGTTGACAAGGCAACATGTCATGCTACTGATTTGGACAAACTAATGTATGAGCATATTCAGCAGGTCATGTTCAGTTCTTAGTTGTTATGACCACTATATTTCACAAACTAAAACCCGATCTAAAATCCAATTACATGTCCTTGTAGAATTTTTTAAAAGCTAAAAATTATTATCTAATTGTATATAGCTAGAATTTTTAATTTTCGTGATCAAATTTTACTTTTTGCATTAAAATCTTAAAAACGGAAAATTAGCAATCTTCTTCAACTTGACATGACGATTGCTCAAAAACTATAAGAGCTGTGCTAAAAGTTATTGATGTAGAATATAGATTTTTTACGAAACACATTTGTTACTTACTGTTTCTATCTATTTTAGTTTAGAAGACATATCGAATAAAAGTAAACAAAGAAAAAAGAAAACTCTCTCAACTAAACACTTTTTTTAATAATTCAAAATATCAAAATATTGCAATCATTTCTGTATATTTATAAATGATACCTTATTTCCCACAAAACAAGTATGGTAGCCACGTATTTAACTGGTCGGCAGTTCGAAACACAGTTATAACTCTTACATAATCCCAGTCCAATCAGCTTTCCCAAATCCACCACTGACATTACTTCCTATAGCCAAAGGTTATCCCTATCCGACTGGTAGACTGTTATGAACGCAACCGTTTTTTATTTAAACAAAATTTTAATTTATACATAAGTTTTTTATGATTTCCTTTGTTCAAAATCAAAAAAGTTTTCATAATTTAAGACAGTATCTCCGTTTTTCAGTATATTTTTCGATTTCAGTGTAGGTACTAAAATTTCAGCAAACAAAGGTAAAGGAAAAAAGAAAGAAAGAAAGGTACTAAAAATTTGCATATACAGCGGCATGCTGAATATGCAAATTTTTGAACTGATTAGTTTCAGATCTCACATGCAGTAAGGAGGATATAAATACACCACTCTCGCGTCTATCTTCATTCGCTCTCCTGCTTGTTGTCTGTTGCATTGACTGTGAGAAGAACGCGCATATTAGTGTGTTGCTTTTATTCTAAGGACTTTCATTTTAATCTCATTCAAGATGTCTTCAACTTTCGCTTTTATCGTCCTCTGTATTTTGCTGAACTTTTACCACGTGATGTCCCACGACAGCCTTGGTGTCCATGACAAGGATCACATGAAGGGGCATCTGCAAGGAACTGTGGACTTCGACAGCTTGACTGAAGACGAACTCCGTTTTCATTATTTCCGCGTTCACGATGTTGAAGGTGACAACAGGCTGGACGGCTGTGAACTTCTCCAATCTCTTCTGCACTTCCATTCTGAAGCTTCCGAGAACTACGGTGCGCCACCCAGGATATTCTCAGACAACGAATTGTCCACGATGGTCGATCCCGTCTTGGCGTCTGATGACAAGAACTTCGATGGTTTCATCGACTACGCAGAGTTTGTGGCCGGACAGATAAGTAGAGGCTTTTAGAACTTTGATTCTGCTATTGGAAGATATTTGACGATTTTTTTAAATGAAATATTTATAGACTTCCCTTTTTATTGTAATTTATTTAAAAATCAAGGTTATTGGGAAGAGTGACGAAATGTTAATGAACGTCTTTTAATCAAATGGGTTTTACTGAAAGAGCCAAAGGTTCAATATTTTATGGTAAACACGAGTTGAACTCTAGACAAATAGATTTGACTTGCATTATAGTTAATTTCTTGCATATCTGTAGAACATCGTGCATAAATATTCTAAAACTAATGCAGTTTCCTTGACTTGAAGAGTTTTTAGGAAATAACTGTGCTATTTGCTTTAAAAGCATCTTATGGCTTTCACCAAACGTACTTAAAATTGTGATGCTAGAATGGTTTTTATTTCTATTGAATCGTCATGGGACTAAATTTTACAAGCAGTTCTATGCTGTACAACTTACTCCATATATTTTAGCTTGAACGGCTGTTTGCCCTTCCATGTGATGTTTCTGTATGATTTTACAAAGCTGCTGTTTTAGTGTAGTTTGTAACTGAAATTTCAATAAATTTTTATAATTTCTATTTAGTGTCTTTATCATTCAAACGAATTTAGGTATAGAACTGTCTAGTACTTCCTTGAAGAAAACGGTCACTAGCAAATTTGCAGTTTGTTTTACGTAATTTCGTATCTGTGCGTTAAATGAAAACCTCTGACTCGAAAGAGCGTTAATACCCTTGGGAAAATTATTAAATTGATTTGTTTATGCCATACTTCAAGGAAGTATTAGATTGGAAGTTCGACATATTTTCTTATTTAATGTTTAGTACTTCGTTTTAATGTAATCTTCATACAGACATTTCCATTTCAAAAGTTATTCCAATGTTTTATTTCAGTTTAACTATCGTTATAGCAAAATTTACATTGAGCAAGACTGATTCTTTTAAATGTTTCTTTTAAAACTAGAAATGGAAGTAATGCTATGAAATCTGCAGATTTCATAATTTTCAATAACATTTATTCCAATTTGATATTCAAAAGATTGTATCCCTGTGTACTCTAGTCGCTTTGCCTGCAGTTTAGTATAGACCGAAGGATTGTCCACCGTGCGTACCCAGCAGAATTTTTAAAGGCAACTTATTCAATCGCAGGTTGAAAATATGGCCATTTAGTAAACCATGAGGAACGCGTACTTGCGGCGTCTAACTTTCAGTATGTAAACGGTCATGTTATATAGCCTTTTGATTAACTTTATCTGATTCGTCGGTGTGATTCCAATCATTGACTAACTAATGGGATTTGATTTACCGTAATAACTGGATAATTTTTGCGGCACATTTTAATCTTTAGATTCAAAATCTTTTCTGGCTATCTCATGCTAGTCGCGCCATAGCAATGTACTTTATTGTGAGTAGCGCTTCAGAAACTAGAAAGTCTAAATGTGTTATCCGTTAATACATTAAAGTTTCATACAAATAAGAGTCTACTTTATTTTTTTTACGTGTGCAGATTATTTTGGTTAATCCAGTGGTCATAAGTTTCGAATATATCTTCACTTTTTATACATTGTTCCTCTAATGTTTCGAACTCTAGATTTAACAAAATAAGCATGTTCTGAAACTTCCTGAATCCATTTAGGACATTAAAACTTGTTTCGAACGATAGAACTTTTCTCAATTTTATTCATGAACACTCAAAAATTTAGTGTAGTCGTCAAAGGAAGAGGTGTTCATAAGTCTAAACAAAACCACGATTTAACATAACGCGTTTGACAATCAAAACTGTTAAAACTAAAATTTAAATTAAATGGAGCCTACAGTGCAAAACATTGTTCTGTAAACAAGAAAAATTGGCTCATCGAACATAAAACATTTATCCGATTAAAACCTCCGTGCAAAATGTTCGATGCGAGTGTTTAAAGAACAAAGCAATCTGCTCATCTTAAAATTTAATTTTAATATTCTTGTTTCATGAAACTCTTCCTGTTTATAATTTCCACGGCATAGAACGTTTGTTTGGCATTTTGTTTCGTCCTCTGGACATGATTAATTGAAATATCATACTAGCCACATTATATTCCTTGTCGCGCATTCAACCAAAGTCTGGCGAAACAGAAGTTTGAAAGAATTTGATACTGATATAAATACTGCAAGCTACTTTTTAGTAATTTTTCAAACATCTACTTTTGAGGTTAGTCCACCTGGATAATCGGTTTGTTAGGAAAGTTGTGTCTCTGAGCAATTAAGAGTCAACTTGCAATAATTTGGTAAATAACAGCTGCAGCTTAATTGAAAGTTTTATTTTAATACGATCAACTTAAATTGTACTTTCTTGACTCTATGAATATGTTAAACAATATTTTATCTATGATCATTATCTTTATTTTCAGACATTTTAATCTAAATCATTTATTGCAACATTATAGTTCATTAGTTTGATTAGAATAGCCAGCAGGCTATTTCGTTATTTGAAGCGTAAAGTTTTTGATTCCATTTGTAACTATTGTAAATAAAAACTGAATGATGGCAGTTTTTCGTATTTTATAACTATGCTAAATATTCTGGGCACTTTTCTGTGCATGTTACAAAATCTAATTTTGTGTGTCTGAGCAGTTGAGTTATAGTTGAAGGGAAAAGACATATTTATATATGCTTTAAAAGCAATTCAGATTTTTGATTTCTCTACTCTTGGATAAAATCCCATGTGCATGCAAAGTTTCAAGTTACTACCTTCAACTGTTTGAGTGAAGGAATCAATTAGACCCAATTTCGCTCCTGTGTGATATCGAAAATAAAACGTTAATCTGACAAATGTTAAAACGCGACTCTGTATATCGCAAATGCCAGAGTATAAGCGCAGGAAATTACGTAGGGTAAAGTGGATACAGTAAGCAAAACTTTCTTTTCCAGCATGTTGAATTTTATTTACATTTTAAGATTGAGCGCGAATACAAAATTTCACACCACAAACATTGTACCAAATTTTGTTTGAAACTGTGTTCGGCAATTATTAAAACCTATATTCATCGTGCAACTCGCCCACAATCAAAATCTTTATTTTCGTCCACATCCCGCAACTTAGCGCGCATTACTAGGAAGTAAAACTTGCATAACAGAGTTCAGTTTTCCTTCATGACTAAAAATTTCTAATTGTAAAAAAAAACTGAAGGCTATTGTATTTTCATGTCCGCGTCGATTTTGTTCTTTTATTACCTTATAGTAAACTACGGGATTTTGTTATTCTTAAGACTGTCTCACGAAATAATGCTACGTGCACAATCGCACGGCATACTTGGTACACCGATAAACTTCATCTCGCTTTCCTTATTTTCCTTAATCTGTCTTCTATAGTTTAGTTGCGTATTAAATTTCATGTTGGATAATGTACACACTTTATTCTATTTAATCTCGTACTTTGATTAAACAAAGAGGTTTGATGGAGTCTCTGTGCATATATTATGCAAGATGCTGTAGCTTGGGCTCAAAATACCATACTCGGTACCGTGAGTGAGGATTAAACACCCGATCGAAACAAATTGTACCTTTTTTAAGGAAAAATTCAACTTTAAATTGAATCTTTATCCCCATGTCTTAACATCCTTGTATTTGGTTAAACTTGTCATACGTTTAGAATATACTAAAACCTGTTTTTGTGCGGTGAATAGAGACCGCATAAAGTCTCGCGTAGAAAATAACTCAACCTTACGAAATAACTAGGAATTTCTTTTTTAAACGAAATCAAGACACGAGATTCGGCAGCTACTTGGAATCTCGCCAAACCTTTTGGAATCTGATTTAGAAAATACACATGCGAGCATTTTTAAATCTTATTTACATATGTACTTATTTTACACATACAAAACTTTTCGAAACGTATAACCATTATCCTTCGTAGTCTGACAATAGGAATGTGAAAGCACTTTGAAGGCCGTCAATTAATATTAGATTTAAAAATTAAAACACGCGTAATATTCTTTTTATTAAATTACTTTTATTTAGCGTATTTCACTTGCGCAGATCAGAGACGAATAAAAAAAAGCAACTCTTTGCTCCCTTCAAGTAAACTTCTACCTACTCGTTAAAACAAACAGAACAAAGCATGAGACTAGTCGCCAACTGTCTCATTAGCAAAAAACCAACTCAGCGACCTAACGAGACACTCAGTCCGTTTCAGGAAAACCCGAACTAACACGATGCAGATGTCCTTCAATGTTTATTTGCGATCAAAGCATTTTTGCTTTGCTACGCAAGAATTCCATCGCAATATGCTATTGCACATTTCATTTATTTACATGGAAATTCTTGTGCGTTCAACAATTAAATTATACGATTATAGAATTCAATACATATGTAATTGGCTCATACAATACTTATGTAATGTGATGAAATACATATCGAAAAAACTAAATGGCCGATTAAACCTACTAATTTTTTTATTGATGTTCCAATTTGATTAAAATTTTCATAAACCTGTTTTTTGTGCGATTTTTAATTTGTGCGGTATAAGTGTATAGAACTTTAATATCAAAACTAGAGGGTCAAAGCAATCCAGCGACTTTTCAAGAGTAACAACCTCAACTTATTGAACCTCAAAATTACATAGACATCAACTTAAGAAAATTAGTGAACAAAGATATAAATACAGTAGACTCTCGTTAAGACGGCACTCGGTTTAGACTGATATTTTCTCGGTATTATGTACAAATCAGGATTCACCGGTTAAGGTATATAAACGTTGCATGTTATAAACAACGCTTAATACGCATTCATCCATTACGATCAAAATTTAATTTTATCATAGAACGGGTTCTACAAAATAAATTTGAGAAATTGAATGAAATGGAGAATGATAGGTTATCTCCCCCCCCCCCCTCTCCAAAAAAATATTTTTATTAGTATGTACATTTTGTTTATGCTTCAATATTTTAATCAATGTTGAAATTTTTCTCTCTTGTACATATTAATAAATTCTTTTTAGTTAAAATTTTCTGGTTTTTAAAGCTGTATTTTTCAGAATAGTCGCATACATTTAAGAAAACAAACTTTCGTTTCTGTTTTACATATTTCATTACCATTCTACTTCAGATTTATGGAATATTGTTATAATGGACTCTAGCTAATACGAACAATAAATTTTGGCCTTTGTCTTAAAGAGTTCAGCTGTATGCAAGTGGGCATATTCTACCTCTGAACTAACTAGATTTAATATTCTCTTTTTCGCATTCCCACCTCCACATTATGCGCAACACCATTCACTTTGGGTCTAAATCACTTCAGGGTTTTTAGATTACGAAAGGATTTTGATACAATACTGTTATATAGATAAACGATACACATTTTTTATGCGTTCATATCTACATAATATATGAAACTTGTCGCTCAAATTTGGCTTAATTGTAAAGGATTAACGATGTGACGCTCAGACAAGGAATTTCAGTTATCTAGAGACCCCCCCCCCCACACACACACACACACACCAATGTATTTACAGCGGTAACTCAATTTGTGATTAAATCACTATCGTCATATTTCTTGGGCTATCTGTCAAAAGTGAAAATTCTACTTAATCTACAGCTTGAAGCATATCGTCTCTCTAAAAGCGCGGTGTTAGTATGTCAGCAACAAATGCGTCCCAGAGGACTGAAAAAACTCGTGTATACTAATTCGACTAAACTGAATCCAAATCTGATTTGGATTCAGTTTAGTCGAAGTTTCAGTTTCGATTTGGAGAAATAACCTCTCAAAGTTGGGCAGTTTCGTATTTTTGTGTTTATAATTTCAAATCGAAGACATTGCCACAATGCAATTGCAAGGTCATGAGACTTTAATGATTGAAGAAATAAAAGGAAAACTGTATTCAGCTCATGGAGTTGGAAATGAGACCACGCCATGATTCTACTGAATAGGACAGTTAATATAGAGATTGTCCCGATTTAAAATTTTTAAATCTGAATATTTAAACCACAAAGTTATAGGCTTGCCTTTTACTTTATCTTCCAAGTTAATATTTTAAACAATGCAATCTTTGTTTATATATTTCATTTGTCGTAGCTGAAATGCATGGGCCATAAAGTTAAAGTAACCCCTTTCCTTCCATGGTATTAATAAAAGTTGAAAATTTGATAGTTTGAGGTGTTAAACTTGATGCATTGATTTGTTAGAGTCCATCGGAAAGTAAATTGAGTTATGGTATAGCATATTGCGTTGTTGGGTTTTGTTGGGTTGTTAGGTTTTTATAGGTGTATGACTCTCGTGAGTCTGTGGATATTAGAAGCGGATGGGAGGATTGGCAGGAGTTTATGAACTCCTGTTTCATATGCATGGTCGTACTGTACTTAGACGGGCGTAGCTCACAAAGCTCGCTGGTTTTGCTGGTCTACCAATAAAAATGATGAAAGTCCAGTCCTTCATACTTTTCCCTTAGCTCAGTGAGAAAAAATAAAACCAATCCTTACATTTTACGTCACGTTTCTAAACTTTCCCTTCCTTGGTGATTAATGGATTGTTCTAAATATACTATAATCTATAACTCATTTTGAAGGCCAGAAATCTATTCTGTCACTACATTTACATGCTTTGAGCATCCCAACTCGAATCAAACGGTTTTAAGATGGCATCTTTTCAAGGATCAATACTTCACAAACCAAACAAATCTGAAATGGCTCCAGACTAGAGTCGAAATGGTTTTACGTGAATAAACTTTCTCTAGAAGTCGTTTGTCTTTTAGACATTTTCAAAACGGTTTAAAATATCGAAATTAAAACCACCTTTTCAAAATAGTTAAAATATCGAAATTATAACCGCTACTTCAAAAACTAAGAAGTTGGTCCAAAATCAAATTGCCCATCCTTGTAGGGCCTTCAGAGCTGCAAATTTCTTGTTTACTAATTCGTAGTTAGCGCTTTTAGTTTTCCAGATATAAGCATTACACTCCTAACTCTCTCCCGGTCACACATTAAACTACAGTAAGCCTTCGGGTCTGTCGTGTGGTGTAGGTTCTTAACACGTTGAGCCCAGAGGTGTTCCTACTCAGACTACCGTTCAGGCGGCACACAACTGCGTTCGCTCGGCGAGATGTTCGATCATAAAGTATAAACAAAAGATATTTGACTGTACATATAGATTGTATTTCACTGTCCGTTTCTGCTATACGAATGAAGTAGCCAGTTCAGAAATATAAAAATATAAACAGAAGAATAATGTGGTGGAATGGTAAACGGGCGACCAAGAGAGTCGGTTAGAATCCAGACACGAAAAACCATTTGAGCTGAGAAAAGTATAATTCGTTGCTTCTGTGATATTCAAAGTTGTTTCACAAAGTAATTTTCACAGGCACTATTTTCAGAAAGATTTGTTGCAAAAAAAAAGTCCCATAGTTATTGCTTGGAATGTTATAGCACAAATGTAAACACAGTCGGGCGCATCACAGCCAAAAGGTTAACCAAACAAGTCGTCACTTTTTGTAATATGTGTAAAACCAAACCACATCTTTGCTTAGAATGTTTTATAAATTCCATTAAAATTATAACATTTATTTTTTAACCTTGATACTGCCTGTCCCACGGACTACTGTCGCCTTATTACTTACAAAGTTCAATATTACATCAGTCCCGACGGACTGACGCCGCGCTTAACGTGTTAAAGATGGACAATTTTTAATTTTCAACTTTACAAAACTCAAACTATACAGGGTGTCCCAAAAAGATTGAAACGGCCTTTAATTCTTTACCTGTTGGAGATAAGGGGGCATTGTAAAATGTTGAAAGTAAGGTAGGAAATAAGACTACGTTAATGCAATAGTCCTCCCATTAATTTTCAAAAAGTTACACTTTTAAATTTTTATACGACCCCTTAGACAAATTTGGTCAATCAAAAAAATTTTATTTTTAATGCAACAAGACCATTAAAAAAGAATCTGTGGGCAGCACATGACTTTCCCTGCAGACTTATATACACGTTCTCTTTATTTCAATTAAACTTAATTCACTTTTAATTCAATTTTCGTTCTCATTTGATAACTACTTATTTTCAAAGGTGTCGCAGAGAAAATACGAAAAAACTAATATATCTCGAGAACGGCTAGTCCTAGTGTAATGGGGTTGGTCTTATTCTTTTTTCGTTAAAAATTACGTATTAAACAAGCATTTAATGGATATATTTGAGCATACGTAGCTTTTCAGTTTAGATTTTGACAATTTTTGCAGGCCATTCTGCAAAAAAAGGCAGGTTATTTTTTTCTGAATCATACCAAAATCCAATCGGCACCAGGGTGACCTATACGCGTCTCATATACCGAATTTTGTGAAATTCGGCCCATTAGTTTTTCAGCTAGAGTGGATACAAGCTTTGCGGGCCATTTCGCAAAAAAAGGCGGGTTCTTTTATACCGAATCGTACCCAAAACTAATCAGCACCAGACTCGCCCACAAGTGATTTAGCTACAAAATTTTGAAATTCGGTCCATTAGTTTTTTAGAGTGGATACAAAATCTGCACAGACACACAGACGTCACGCTAAAAATGGTTTTTTCGTATTCTAGAAGTCTCGAAATGTGTAGATCCGTCGAAAACTCGAGTTGCGATTTTCGATATGATTCCAATACTTTCCCTATACATTACCATGTATTGCAGGGAAAGTAAAAAAGCCCCCATATCTGTATCTTTAAATTGAGCGAGTTATATGGTCCCCATTTACAATGTTCAATTAAATATATCAAATTAGAAATGCAAATTCGTGACATATCACAAAGATAAAACTGGATGATAATACATAGGAAACCCAACCGCGTAGTGAGTACCACTGCTCTATATGATCTCGGTCTGTGTAATTTAGATTCATTTGTGATAAAAAAAATTTGACATATGAACGTATTTCGTCTAAACAATTTCCATCGTCAATTTAATTATGATCCCTATTTTCACTGATGAAACAGCCTTTCACATGGTACGGGAAAAGTGGCATAAGTCAGATTTTTACCTTTGTCATAATTAAGTTGATTTTAAAGATGCAGATATGCGGTTTTTTAATGATCTTGTTGCATTAAAAATTTCCTGATTGACCCAATTTTGTCTAAGGGGGTCGTATAAAAATTTAAAGTAACTTCTTGAAAATGAATGAGAGGACTATTTCATCAACGTAGTCTTATTTCCTACCTTACTTTCAACATTTTTGCAATTTACATTGGGCACTTATCTCAAACAGGTAAAGAATTAAAGCGCGTTTCAATCTTTTTGGGACACCCTGTATAGCTTTAACAAAACAATTAACTCTCATAGAAATTGAATTTCGTACAAAACATTTCTATAGCTTATTATTTATCTTTTATAATTTAGAAGATATTTCGAGAGAAAGTAAGCAAAGGGAAGCCAAAACAACGCGGGGACAAACTTTATTTCTTTTTTTCGAAAACCGTTAAATATTGAAATTATTTTTTATGTATTCGTAAATGACCCTATTTCCGATAAAACAGATACAAATTGTTTACAGGAGATGCATGTCCAGTGTTTAATTTTCTTGAAGCTCCGATTTTATCAAGAAATACCCCGACCATAGACGTTTTTCAGAAGCGATTTAAATGAAATGTGGTACAATTAAATACTAAATAATCGTTTTATAGGTAACAGCAATCGTGTTGAATAATCATTGTATGCGAATTTTTTCATTGAAATACAAGTGGCACTCGTTTTAAAATGCCTGCATGAATTATTCTTGATATACTTAGAGTGGTAACACGTCATAATTGTAAATAGATTTAAATAAATTAGACTAAATCTTTAGACTTAGTCATTTAATAAACATCCAATAGAAGTACATATAAATTAAAAGGCAGAACGCTTTTGGACATCATTATACCCTTCCTCAGTGGCATTAATTGAAAATCTCACAAAGCCTAAATACCATCCACACTGGTAGGCTAAATTTACATATTACAAATCGGCATCATTACAGCAAACACCATAATGTATCAACATAAGAACATGAGTAAGAAATTTAAATTAAAAACGTTTATAATGCAAAATTAGGACAAATTATCATAGAACTTGACAGTGAAATTAAACTGCTTCGAATAAACTTTTGTACATAGCTTGAACTTATCATTGGGTCATGACGAAGCCCGAATTTCAGATTTTGATCTGTATACAGAGATTCATGAGGTCAAAGGTTAGATAATTGTTACCTTAAATCTATGGGGAAAATTTTTCAAAAAAATTGCGCCCCTGTTTAGCGTAATTCAACAAATAGTTACAATTAAAATCGTTTAATTCCCAGGAAACAAAAACCACTTCTATCTATACACTATTTTCATATTTTGAGGATTTAAAAAACCGATGATTTCGACGAACTTTGGAATTTTATTCTAAATTTATTTGAGAATTTGACTAATCCACCAATATTGTCACGAATTCGTAAAATGCCTAAAGAAATACAATGAAGAATTGTTGCCTTCTATTTTTCAAACACCAAAGGATTACTTCAGAAAAAAATATTTCGAATCAATGGATGTTCTAATATCTTCCTTACGCGAACGGTTTTTAAACAAGCGCATTAAACTTAATGAGATCTTGGAAAAGTTTACTATTACCTGCAGCAAATGCCAATGAAATGGGCTTAGAACCAGAAGAGTTTGAGGATATTCTTAAAACTTGCATAAAGAAAGATCGACTAAAAATGCAAATTAGTATGTACCGGATTTCATAAAATCTTTGGGTGATAAGCATAATTTGAACATCAAAAAAATTAACAACATTTCTACAATATGCAAAATTTCGAAAAGCAGTCATCCATTATCTTCAAATGCGTTTAACGAGATACAACGGCTCTTGCAAATATATCTGTCTATAACTGTGACTCGAAAGTGTAAATTGTGTGTGACCCTGGTGCTGATTAGTTTTTGATGGAATTCGGAATAAAAGAACCTGACTTTTTTAGAAGTGACTCGCAAAAATTGTCTGTATCCACTCTAGCTGAAAAACTAATATCCAACAAATTTTGTGAAATTTGATCTAAGTCATTTGTGGGTTATCCTGGTGCTGATTAGATTTTGGTACGTTCGATTCGAAATCAAAGATCTGCCCCTTTTTTTTGCGAAATGGCTCGCAAAAATTGCATTTTTCAACTCTAGCGGAGGAACTAATATTAAATTTCATAACATTTGGAAGATAAATTACCTGTGGGTTACCTTGGTGGTGGTTAGATTTTGGTACGATTCGAACAAAAAAACTTTACTTTTAACGAAATAGCTCATAAAAATCGTCAAAAAATATAATACATGTGCAGTATTTTATTTTAAGAGAAAATTGCACATGTATTATAAGAGAAAATGCGTTTGAATTTGTAGGGAAAGTCGTGTGTTGCTTACATCAGATTTTTATTATTAGTAAAGAAGTATTCAACTCGCACATATTCTTTATTTTATTTCTCAACACGAAAAATAAAAAAAATCTAGTGCTCTAAATTTATTTGCAAATATTTCCTATTTTTTTTCTTTTATACGTGCTAATAAAATATGAGTAATGCATGAAGGTGAGGACCTCTAAAATTTGTATTAGTATGCGCAACAAAAAAAAAATTTCTTCGTCGCCTTTGCCCAGACCCCTGTAGGCGACCCTGGCTGTAATGCAAGGCCCGTGCACTGCAATGCTTATCTAACACGGTATCTTGAAATTTGAATTTTAAAATTTTTATAATGGGTCCCCAGTTGAAACTTACTGGGAACCTGCAAATAAAAATTGCTTTTTTACTATTTTAGTACTTTTGCATTTTATACCTAGAAAAATAGAGAACACATTAACATTATTCACTATTGAGTAAAAGTTTCTAATTTCAGATATTGAAAAATCCGGAGGCCACTTCTGAAGTGGGTCATACTACACAGTTGGCATCAAATTCTACCAGTATAATTGGATTTCCAATGAGGACATCCTGCCCTTAAATATTAAAAATAGGTAACTGAGACCTATCACAAATTTATTTTAACTTATCCTCTCTTTTCTCAATTCAAAGTATAAAATTTAAGACATGAAATAAGAAAATTAAAAGAAAAACATTTAATTTCGCACTGCACCTCGTTGACGGTAATTGATTCAGTAAGAAGACAATATACAATCTTAACCTCTCCCCAGAGCATACTAAATAAAATAATTTGCAAAATATACGAAATAATTAAGCCTAGATATGCGCGTGACTATTATAAACTACTTTTATGGACTCGAACTTTTAGACTCAGTACATAAATATATTTGACTAGAAGAGTCTCTTTAAAAAATAAAATAAGTGTAGTGTCTGTCTTAATAAAATAAAAAACAAGACTCTAGACGCGAGTGGACAAGTAACGCCATCTTCTGTCAAATCGGAAATACGCAACATTTTGATAAAATTTTTAACTTCAACTTGATTTAATAGATGGCAGCACCACATATCAGTTTATCTCAACAGATAAATGATTATTTACTTCAGGATATGAATTCGGAGTTCTGTTAATGTCGATATCGGAATTTGGACTAAAATTTTGTTGCAAGAATTAAATGCAGTTCTTGAGAAAAAAAATTCAATCTTAATACAACTGTAAATATGAAATAAAAACAAAGCTGAGACAATCTATATGTGGAATTGCACCAGAATTTAACAGCATAGTCCGATTTATGGAAAATTAAGTATGCAAGATATTGATTTCTCTAATGTTACTGCTACTATGAGTAAATGCTACAAATACACCTACAATGGAGGATAAGACATGAAATAAGAAAATTAAAGAAAGCAATTCCAGTATAAAATTCTAAAAGATTGACTATTATTAAATAGTATTAATGACAGAACTGTGAAAAATTATTTCGAAATTTCTTTGATACGAACATTTAATTTCTAACTACACCTCGTTGACAGTAATTGATTCAGTAAAAAGCCAATGAAACTTAAGCTTACTCCTCCTCACCCCTCCAGAGTATACTAAATAATTTGCAAAATATACAAAATAATTAAAACCTAGACAAATAAAATACCAGATTTCGATTTGAAAAAAAGTCTAAGCTTAGGAAGAGGCTTTCTGGAGATATAGAATATTTATTACAATTATGTTTTATTATATTACCATCATAAACTAAGAACTGGACGTCCAGAAGCCAAACACGTTTTGTACAAATATCATGAGCATCTAAAAATGTTGAAGCAGTGTTTTTGAATTTAATATTTAAGCTCATACGTAAATGACTACTTTACTTTATACGTAGTTAAACGAAATATGGTAGAAAATTATTTGACAACTTATAAATGAAATTTTGCACTTAAGTTTTTCCTGCGACCCCTTTATGACACGAGGCTGTCCCACTTAAACTCTGTACATCTAAGACAGCCCGAGCTTAGCACATTTAAAATGTGGCTCCCGTATTTGGAGGCGTTAGGGTTAGGGGGGCACATCACGGCTCCTTTTGCAGATAGGGGGGAAAAGTTAATTAGGAAATTGTAGAGGGATTCAAATTTAGTACAAATGTTTTTGTTCCATAACAAAAGATGTAAAAGGATCGCCCCCCCCCCCCCAAAAAAAATCAAAATATCGGGAAGCAACAAGTGTGTTTAGACAAGGTAAGAATATGCGAATTTGATGATAATAAATTGTCTGTTATGCATTCACATATTTGATTTTCTGGAGGGGGGGTCTTCCCGGTCCCTCTCCATCTTTTGTCATGGAGCAAAAACATTTTTGTATTAAATTTGACTCACTCTACAACTTTCTAATTCACTTTTTAGCCTATCTTCAAAAAGTGCCGAGATGGTCCCCGTAACTACCCCCCCCCCCCCCACAAAAAAAATGAGGCCACGGTGTTCCCCCTAATTGCATTGTGTGGGCCATGAGGAGGGGGAGGGTCCTAATCAACTGTACAATAATGCTAGCTGCCATAGTTCGTGAAATATTGTCCTGAGAAAGGACTTTTCTTGTATCCCTGCATGAGTCAAAAAATTATACTGAAATTACTAGTTAAAGCTAATCAGGGTGCAAGTGATCCTTCTGATAGTTTTAGTGGTGCTAAAAAGAATTGCTCAGGAAATCACTACTTTATCACTACATTATTTGATGCTGGCATCTTATCTAAATTTCTAAGAGTGTAAAAAAGGACTACTTCAAAACTACGGAGAGGATAACTCTTAAATGACGAATTGAACCAATTTCCACAATGCAAATGTGCAAAAGATGGTATGACAAAATGTGTAAGATTATCACTAAATAAACTCCATGGCTACATGAGTGAGAAATAGTACGCAATTCTTGCTGTAAATGTCAAAAAATACGAAGTGCAATAAATCTGCATGCACAGTTGCTTGTACTAACCTGGCGACACAATTCAGGGAGAAACGCTACAATGTGTACAGCATCCTGAAATAGTTAATACAGGATTGTTAAAATATCTTTAGGAATACAAGAAGTTGATATTGGATTTTTAAACAAATTACCACTAAAAATAGCATTCGGGGTCCTTCATTGGGGGGTGAGACACCAGTCCAATGTAGTTGAGGGGCAAGACCAGGGAGGGTGTTCCCTGATTTTTACTTTCCTTATATACATAATGTATAAAGAAAGTATTGTGACGGGGTCGAAAATTCGAATTAGAGTTTTCGACAGGAGAGCACGTTTCAAGCATCCCTGATCACTAATCAAACATTTTTGAAGTGATGTGTGTGTGTGTGTGAAAGTGTGTGTGTGTCAGTGAGTCTGTGGAGACGATAACTGACGAACGAATGGACCAATTCGATCCAAATTTGGTACAGAAATCACAATCCATAAACACTGGTAGCCTATTGTTTCTATACGCAATCGAATGTTCAGAACCCCCTAAATTTTCGAATGAAATTTTGAAAAAATCAAAACCACTAATAAAGTTACGCAAATTGACATTTCTTATGTAATTTTTCATTAGAAAACGATTGACATAAATTTTAGAACGCTAACATGAACCGTTCTCGAGATATTGCGCATTTTTCAAAAAAATTATCAAAAAGTCATATAAAATAAAAAATATATTTCCTATTGAGAAACATGTTCACTTTTCATATGTAATACCATACGATAAATTGGGTGATATCATTCTCATGGATCTAGCTCATTCCATTCATGAAAAAAGATACTTTGAGTAATACGTTTGTATTTGAACGCCAATAGTCATTTGTCTGCTGTAAGAATAACTTATTTCTTCGTCCATAACGCTTGGCGATATTTTGGCGACGAATTTGGCGGAATGTCGCGCCAACTTGGCGACTTTTTGAAATGTTGCCAAATTAACGAAAATCTCGCCAAATGGATGAAAATGACGCTAAATCAATGAAAATGACGACTCATTGTCGAAAATGCAATATCTTGGAAGGAATATAAGTATCTACTATAAGGAAAACCTATTTTTTTTACTCTAAAAGTAGTAAATTCATTACATTATATAAGGAAAGTCATGTGTTGCCCACATCAGATTTTTTTTTTATTATTTCGAGAGAGAAGACATGAAAGATTTATAAGAGGGAAAATAAAATATAGAAATACCTCGATAAATATTTGTAGAGAGGTTTGCTTGGGCGACCCTGTGCCCAACACACGACACTTTCTTTACCAAGAAGCTAAGAAAATTTCAGGATCGCGCTCTTATTGCAGATAGCAGCATTCATGAGCCGGTTTCATACTTATTATGCGCTCGTATTCATGTAATAACAAATACCAGCCATGCAGCAAAAATTTATAAAGCATATTACACATTTTTAGCACATAGCAGTTTTCTTTTTTGCTATGCGCCAAAATTTTACGAACCGCTCTGGAATCAAACAATTGCAACCGTGCAGACGACTTCACACTAAAAAAAATTTGATGTGGGCAACACATGACTTTCCTTATATAATGCGATGAATTTTACTACTTCTACAGTAAAAAAAAATAGGTTATTCTTATAGTAGATACTTATATTCTTTCCAAGATCTTGAATTTTCGACAATTAATAGTCATTTTTATTGATTTAGTGTCATTTTATCCATTTGGCGAGATTGTCCTTAATTTGGCAACATTTAAAAAAGTCGCCAAGTTGGCGACATTCCGCCAAATTCGTCGCCAAAATCTCGCCAAACGTTATGGACGGAGAAATAAGTTATTCTTATATCGGGTAAATGACTATTGGCGTTCAAATACGAAATTATTACTCAAAGTATCTTTTCTCACGAATGGAACGAGCTAGTTTCACGAGAATGTCACCCAATTTATCGCATGATATTACGTATGAAAAGTGAGCATGTTTCTTAACAGTTAATTTTTTGTTTTAATTTATGGAGTTTTTTGATAAATCAATTTGAAAAATGTGTAATATCTCGAGAACGGTTCATGCTAGCGTTCCAAAGTTTATGCAAATCGTTTTCTAAGGAAAAATTGCATAAGAAATGTCTATTTGCGTAACATTATAAAAAGGTTTTGATTTTTTGATGATTTTTTCAAAATTTCACTTGAAAATTTAGGGGATTCTGAATATTCGATTACGTTTAAAAGCAATAGGCTTCCAGTATTCACGGATTGTGATTTTTGTTCCAAATTTCATTCGAATCGCTCCATTCGTTCGCGAGATATCGTCTCCACAGACTCACTGACGCACCCACACACATACTTTCACACACATGCAGACACGCAGACATCACCTCAAAAATGTTGATTCGTGATCAGGGATGCTTGAAACGTGCTCTGCCGTCGAAAACTCGAATTCGAATTTTCGACTCCGTCACAATACTTTCCTTATATATTATGTATATCAGGAAAGTAAAAATCTGATGTGGGTAGCACATGACTTTCCCTACAGACTTATTTCCACGTTATCTTTATTTTAATTCACTTTTAATTCAATTATTGTTGTCATTTGGTAACTGGGCTTATTTTCAAAGGTGCCGTAGAGAAAAAACTTAAAATATCTCGAGAACGGCTAGTCCTAGTGTAATCGGGTTTGTCTTATTATTTCCTTCGTTAAAAAATACGTATAAAACAAGCATTTAATGGATATATTTGAGCATACGTAGTTTTTTATTTTAGATTTTGACGAGTTTAGCGGGCCATTTGGCAAAAAAAGGCAGGTTATTTTTTTTTTCGAATCGTACCAAAAACTAATCAGCACCAGAGTGACCCACAAGTGACTTATCTACCGATTTTTGTGAAGTTCGGTCCATTAGTTTTTCAGATAGTGGATACAAGCTTTTGCGGGACATTTCGCAAAAAAGGCGGGTTCTTTTATCCCGAATCGTACCCAAAATTAATCAGCACCAGACTCGCCCACAAGTGACCTACCTACCAAATTTTATGAAATTCGGTCCATTAGTTTTTTAGTTAGAGTGGATACAAAATCTGCACACACAGACGCACAGACACACACAGACGTCACGCTAAAAATAGTTTTTTCGTATTCTAGATGTCTCGAAACGTGTAGATCCGTCGAAAACTCGAGTTGCGATTTTCGGCATGATTCCAATACTTTCCCTATACATTACCATGTAATGTAGGGAAAGTAAAAACTACTCGTGCTCAATCAGCGCAGAGCTAGTTGTAGCGGCCAAGTTTATACTCAGAATCCGCACTTAAAGGACGTTCCCAAAATTAGGATAGTGCTCTCATCGCAGGAGTCAGCATCCATGGACCAATTTCGAACGCTTTACCATGGAACAGTCAACAGCTGATGTTAAATTTCCTCACCTCAAACACATTTGAAAAATGTAAAGGCGACTGTCTCGAAACATTGTGGCGTGTAACACCATTCCTTGCTGACATTGCGGTATTTTTCTCTTGGTACTCGTACTTGCCTTCATTGGTGCTATGCTCTATCATTTTATCCTGAAGAAAGACGCTCTTCTGTGTCTCCAAATCCTATTGATACTTTTAATCAATCTTTTATACTGTTACTTTATGGAAGTAATAATATTTTTACTTTCCTTATATACATAATGTATAAGGAAAGTATTGTGACTGGGTCGAAAATTCGAATCTGAGTTTTCGACGGGAGAGCACGTTTCAAGCATCCCTGACCACGAATCGAACATTTTTGAAGTGATGTCTGTTTGTGTGTGTATGTGTGTGTCAGTGGGCCTGTGGAGACGATAACTGACGAACGAATGGACCGATTTGAACCAAATTTGGTACAAAAATCACAATCCGTAAACACTGGAAGCCTACTGCTTTTATAAGCAATCGAATGTTCAGAACCCCCCTAAATTTTCCGACTGAAATTTTGAAAAAATCGTCAAAAAATCAAAACCACTAATAAAGTTACACAAATAGACATTTCTTATGTAATTTTTCATTAGAAAACGATTGACATAAATTTTAGAACGCTAACGCAAACCGTTCTTGAGATATTGTACATTTAAAAAAAAAATATCAAAAATCATATAAAATAAAAAAAAAATTTCCTACTGAGAAAAATGTTCACTTTTCATATGTAATACCGTGCGATAAATTGGGTGACATCATTCTCGTGGATCTAGCTCGTTCCATTCATGAAAAAAGATACTCTGAGTAATACTTTTGTATTTGAACGCCAATAGTCATTTATCTGCTGTAAGAATAACTTATTTCTTAGTGCATAACGCTTTGCGAGATTTTGGCGACAAATTTGGGGCCAACTTGGCGACTTTTTGAAATGTTGCCAAATTAACGAAAATCTAGCCAAATGGATAAAAATGACGCTAAATCAATGAAAATGACCACTAATTGACGAAAATTCAGTCTTGGAAAGAATATTAGTATCTACTATAAGAAAAACCTATTTTTTTACTGTAAAAGTAGTAAATTCATTACATTATATAAGGAAAGTCATGTGTTGCCCACATCAGATTTTTTAGATTATCAATTTGAGTTGAAAATACTAGTTGCATGCTTTATAAATTTCCACAGATTTCCTTGGAACGAAAAAATCCTCCATGAAGGACATCCCCTCCCTGAAAGTGTGATCATATATCCCTTTTCTAATAAATCATCCTTCCTGCATGCCCTAAAAAATCGTTTCACGCGTGAGTATCTCTAGACAAGTCTATTACTGATTAAAATTTTCCAAATGAAGGAGTTCCCAAATCACACTTTAAATATCCGGAAAATTGAAAAGATCGAAAACAATTATTTCCGGAAACTATCCTTTCCACCCCATGGAGTTTCACAGATGCTTCAAGAAATTCCTCTTTAACCCTCCCCCTCAGTCTCCGTGGCGAACGTTTAATCGGAAACCTTTGCCAAAAATGATTTTTATTTCTCACCGTTTTAACTCCCCCTTTATTCTTTATCCTTCAAATTCTTCCGTTGCGTCCGTTTAATTTCATTGTGCGAGTAAAACATGACAAAAAGTGTCTTTAACCACTCTCTGGGTAGGGGAAGGGTGTCTTCGAATCAATAGGTTACCTCCAGAAACTTGAGAAATTGGCCCCCGTTCAAAAAATTTAATTTACCATCTGCAATGCGGTTTGCTGAGTCTGATAGGAACGAATTACTGAAATTAATTTAAATTTGTAACCTTTACATTTCGTCGAAGAGATTTTATTCCAAATGACTGTCAAGGTGCTCAAAAGAGTAAATGATTGAGTCGTCTGTTTCCAGCAGTTTCTTCAAATAACTCCCTTAGATGCATTAAACCCAATCAATTGGGTCAGTTGAGGATTTCTGATCTTGTGAGACGGATTTTATTTACGCTATAATCGCTGAAAATATCACTTACACCAAAATTACCAGGTTTCTTATTTACGTCACAAAAGCCAGATATATCATTTACTTCACAATTTTCAGACATATCATTTACGTCACAATTGCCAGACATATCATTTAAGTCAGTTACCAGAGATATCAATTACGCTACAGTTGCCAGGCATACCATTTACGTCATAATACGTCACAATATCCGGAATTGCTAGACATATTTGTAATCATGTTTTCTGCTCTATCTATGGGGTACTCAAATATATAGGACAAAAGGCATAACTATAATACAACAGGCCTGTATAGATATATTCATATAGCAGCTACATGAGAAATGACATATTGAGTGGTTATACGGTCTGTTCTCTCTAGAGTACTCCACGAAATAGAACAGAAGGCATGACTCCACAATTGATCTTTGTAGGTATAATCGCATTCATACACCCACAGACATTGGAACAGTATGCATATATAGACTTGAGCCTCCATCAAAATACTTGCAAATTGAAAGGCTGCAATCCGCCATTGATTAGTTTATCATTATGTAATAGATGGAGGCGTCTTTGGGATACTATGCAACAAATAAAACAAAGGCGTCTTCATGAGTAAGATATGCTTTATATTCTTCTTTTGTCAAGTACCTAAGCCCTTTATGTATTGAAAATCTGTTTAAACCTAAAAAAACATTTTAGTAACCAGTTTGTTTATAAAGGATTACAGTTGCCATTTGTAAATATGTTAACATTTTTTTTTATTCACGAAGTTTTTAAAAAATGATAGGCATTAGTATGTAATTTGTATTTTGGCTTTATTGTGCTACTTGCACTCAACTTATTCTTTCACTCTCTCGCTATTACATTACATTATATTACATAATAAAACGAAGTGCTACAGCTGGAGGGATGGGATGAAAAAGAAATTGCATAACTTTATGCATTTTATTATACAGGGTGTCCCAAAAAGATTGAAAAGCGCTTTAATTCTTTACCTGTTGGAGATAAGTGGGCAATGTAAATTGAAAAAATATTGAAAGTAAAGTAGGAAATAAAACTACGTTGATAAAATAGTCCTCCCATTAATTCTCAAGGTTACTTTTAAATTTCTATATACGACCCCCTTAAACAAATGTGGTCAATCAGAAAATTTTTATTCTTAATGCAACAAGAGCATTAAAAAAACCGCATATCTGTATCTTTAAAATCAACTGAATTATGATAAAGGAAAAAATCTGACATATGCCACTTTCCGTACCATGTGAAAAGTTGTTTCATCAGTTAAAATAGGGATCATAAACAAATTGACGATGGAAATTGTTCAGATCAAAAATACTTTAATATGTGTCAAAATTTTTTATCACAAATGCATCTAAATAAAGCATTACACAGACAGATATATAAAGCAGTGGTACTCCCTACGCAGTTGGAGCACATAATTAAAATATGCTTACATTGATATTTTGCGATATGTCACAAATTTACATTTCTAATTTGATATTGGGTCCCCATTCACAATGTTCAATTTTAAATTAAATATAACTCTCAATTTTAAAGATACAGATATGCGATTTCTTTTAATGATCTTGTTGCATTAAAAATAAAAATTTTCTGATTGACCCAATTTGTCTAAGGGCGTCGTATAAAAATTCAAAAAGTATAACGTTTTAAAAATGAATGGGAGGACTATTTCATTAAAGTAGTCTTATTCCCTACCTTACTTTCAACATTTTTGCAATTTACATTGCCCACTTATCTGCAACAGGTAAAGAATTAAAGCGCGTTTCAATCTTTTTGGAACACCCTGTATAACTAATTTATCATCTAGTTCAAATATTTCTGTTGAAATTCGCTTACTCTACGAAACTGTAAAGTACAAAATAAAAGTTTTATATTATACTTATCTAAATTATTTGCGTAGTCATTGTTTCTATTCTTCCTACTTTATTTTAATGTCCATCTCTAGCTACACAATTTCCACAAAGATTAGAGTTTGTATTGCATCGAACAAAAATCTGATGTGGGCAGCACATGACTTTCCTTATATAATGCAATGAATTTACTACTTTTACAGTAAAACAGAAATAGATTATTTTTATAGTAGTTATTTATATTCGTTCCAAGATATTGAAATTTCGTCAATGAGTCATCTTCCATGTCGTCATCAATGAGTCGTCATTGATTTAGCGTCATTTTTATCCATTTGGCGAGTTTTTCGCTAATTTAGCAACATTTTGAAAAGTCGCAAAGTTGGCGACATTCCACCAAATTCGTCGCCAAAATCTCGCCAAGCGTTGTGGACGAAGAAATAAGTTATTCTTACAGCGGATAAATGACTATTGGCGTTCAAATACAAAAGTATTACTCAAAGTATCTTTTCTCATGAATGGAACGAGCTATATACACGAGAATGATGTCACCAAATTTATCGCATGGTAATACACATGAAAAGTGAACATATTTCTCAATAGGAAATATTTTTTTTTTATTTTATGACTTTTTGATAATTTTTTTTAAAAATGTGTAATATTTCGAACAGTTCATGTTAACGTTCTAAAATTTATGTCAAACCTTTTCTAATGAAAAATTACATAAGGAATATCTATTTGCGTAACTTTATTAGTAGTTTTGATTTTTTAACGATTTTTTCAAATTTTCACTCGAAAATTTGGGTAGAGAGTGTTCGGAACATTCGATTGCGTATAAAAACAACAGGTTTCCAGTGTTTACGGATTGTGATTTTTGTACCAAATTTCGTTCGAATCGGTCCATTCGTTCAATTATCGTCTCCACAGACTCACTGACACACACACATACATACTTTCACACACACAGACATCACTTCAAAAATGTTTGATTCGTGATCAGGCATGTTTGAAACGTGCTCTCCCGTCTTAAACTCGAATTCGAATTTTCGACCCCGTCACAATACTTTCCTTATACATGATGTATATAAGGAAAGTAAAATTTGGATTTTTTGAGTTGGCAACACTTATAACAATCTGTTGTGTGGAATACGTAAAAAGGTCACTTGGCTATAAAGAAAATTACGGCAGCTAGAATATTTTTATGCAAAATATAGTTCTATTAAAGCTTGAAATCCCATCGTATTGTTACCAATTAATTTTTCACTTTAATAACGGTATGATTACTTTAATTACTTTAATAATTATTCTTTACGATATCAACAATTTGAGTTATATCAGTTACGACTCTGAGATATACAAAGATTACGTGATTGTTTGATATCTTCAATTTCTTAAGCCACCTGTTGAGAAATATTTTTCAAATTCATATAAGTGCTAGTGTGTTTAATCAAAACATGACTACGTCCTTTTATTAAATAAAACTACCACTAAAGCTAACTTTTCAAAATGTTAAAAAAAAACTAAATTATAGTCACTATATTTAGAAAACTAAGAATCCGATTTATATATACTCTTGTAGAGATTTTAAAAGGCTACAAATTACTATTTATAACTAGCATTTTTAACACTTTCCAACATAGTTGAAAAGTGTTTGACTTTGTTCATTGTCTGTCCGTTCGCACGATAACTGCCGTAGAAATGACTTTATCAAAAGGAAATTTTAGTATGTTATTGAGACGGTCTATGGGACATATGGAAATGAATAACATCACCCAATTAGTTTTGGATTGAAAAAGTGAAATGCATTAAACCCTATGGACCTATTTTTTCAAACATTTTTTAAGCGAAGTTAAAATTTACAAATGGCTTCGAAAAGTTTTTATGGAATATTTGGAATATTTTCTAATGTATAAGAAAAATTTCAGCAAAATATGTTCAGTAGTTTTTCCAAATAAAAATAATTCCACCCATATTATATGAAAAGATCACGTGACTCACTTCAAAATAAAATATGGCATCCATCTTTGTTTCCCAGTGTAAAAATCGTGATTTTTAAAGTTCTTTTAAACTTATATTCAGTATTGCATCCGTCCTAAAACAGCTTTATTTTTGGATATTTTAAGGGCATCTATATTCAACGCAATTACAATATATTTTAGTAGAAATAATCAAGTTTGATGATTATTTAAATAATTTTTGGTAGTACTGTGATAATTTAAAATATATCAGCGCTGAATGTATCGCATTTTAGAGATGTTTAATTATTTAGGGATTTAGGGATGTTAAAATTGCATTTCATTTGGAAAGTGTTTCATAATCAATGCTTTATGCATGATTGATCTTTCTCGTTATAATATATAAGCATCACGAAATTGAAAGACTGAAAATTTTCAATCTTCGGCTATTTGACAAAATAATTACTCCGAAACTAAGATAAAAAAAAATTATTGATCTAGAAACCGGAATTCTTATTGAATATTTTTGTTGCTTACAATTTATATCTTTTTATAGATTAGACTATATTTCTAGTGAAAGTAAGCAAAATGAAGCAAACAGTTGCTAGTATAAAAAAACATTTTTTTTTTCGAAAAAAGTTTAGTTTAAAATATTAAAATTAATTTTTTGCTTTTATTCATGGTACCATATTTTCGGCAAAATTGTTTATATTTTTTATTCATTAACTTCGAAGATATGAGACCAAAGTGTTTGCATTTTTCGCAATGCTGTTATTTCTTTCTGATATCTCGTCCATAGACAAAAAGTATTGAGAAGAACTACATGTGCAGGACAAAAAATCTGATGTGGATAGCACACAACTTTCCCTGCAGTCTCATATTCACGTTTTCTTTTTATTTCTTCAATAATTCATTAAATTGAGTCTCATTGCACAGCATAACACCCATAATTATTTGAAATTACACTTAATTTACAATTTTAATTCAATTTTCATTTTCATTTGGTAACCGGACTTATTTTCAAAAGTGGCGTAATGAAAATGCAAAGAAACTACAATATCTTAAAAACGGCTAGTTCTAGAGAAAAGAGATTAATCTCATTCTTTTCATCGACAAAAATTACGTATAAAACAAGCATTTAACTTATATTCTTAAGCATACGTTGTCATTTTTGTTTTTAATTTTGACGATCTTTTCCTGGCCATTTACAAAAAAAGCAGGTTTCTTTTTTTCGAATCATATCAAACTCTTATCAGCGCCGGGATAACCCACAACTGACTTATTTATCAAATTTTGTGAAATTTGGTAAATTAGAGTGGATACATAAAATTTTTGCGGGCCATTTCGCAAATAAAGGCAGGTTCTTTAATCCCGAAACGTACCAAACTTTAATCAGCTCCGGGTAACCCACAAGTGACTTACCTACCAACTGTTTTGAAATTCGGTCTATTATCTTTTGAGTTAGAGTGGATATATTCATTACACACACACTCACACGCAAACGCATACAGACACACACATAGACGTCACACTAAAAATAGTTTTTTCGTATTCTAGAGGTTCTAGAACGTGTAGATACGTCGAAAAAGCGAGTTGCTATTTTCGGCATGATTCTGATGCTTTCCATATACATTACCATGTATTGATGGGAAAGTAAAATAAATTCATGTTGTGATCTCTGCATATCCGATTACATAAGCATCAAATCTGTACCCCAGAGGCAGAAGATGCCATATTACAAATGGGTAATTTGCGATTGAAACCGTATAAAAAGAATTTTATCAAAGGAAGAGAAGGCGTATTTTTAAAGGGTCATGGGACTCTTAAAATGTTAAAACGTGAACAAACTATCATATTCAAAATTTTATATTATAATGTATAACACTATAAAAAGCTCACATTTTCGTTTGATAAAACTATATTTTCTTTTAGTGTACAATTTTTTTTAACAAAGAATTTTTTTTGACAGAGCCAAACTATAAGCCATTTTTCTAAGAAAAAACTGGGTATGATAGCTACAGAGTTCACTTCGACGATAAGAGCTTGCAATTATGGCCTAGTAGATCAATAGTAGAGTCTTTAAAGTTACTTGTTTTTTTAAAATGCATTCATTATTGCAACGACAATTATTGTAATGCAAAATTTTTGAAATTTCGAAAGCATAATCTGTTAGAAAAATATTTTTGCAAGAGAAGAAAGTGAAAATATTGAGGTTCATTTTATAGACTAACATACATTATATATTAAAAAAGTTCCTTTAAAAGACATTGAGAAGTTTCAGAGTTATCTTGCACGCAATATAGCAAAAAAAAAATAATAATAATTCTGAGATAAACGACTTTAAAGTTATTTCTTAAACTCTTATCGAGCGAAACATTTTAGGCAATAACTCTAGTATTTACAGTGATTTTTTATGCGGATTATTTTTAAACGTTCAGAATAGTTTATATATACATATATATAAATTATTAAATCCAAAGTTAGAATATATATACTGCTCACAACTCAAATTGCAAATTATAGGTGTAGCTTTATGTAAATCAGGCAATGGAAACAGCAAAGCGAGATATGCAAATGATCACAGTTTCGTTACGCATTGTGACGTAACACCTTGCCAAGCAGCATAAAAGCGTCAGGTCATTAAGGAACGATATCACATCTAAATTGCAGCGTCATTAGTTTCAGGTTGTAAAAATTCTCACAGTATTCCAAGTACGTCGATGTACTGCATACGTTGAGTTGTCAACAGAACAGCAACAAATCACTGTTTTACGGAAGATGGATTGAACCTTCGAAGGATCGTTGAACTATTGGGTCGTGATGTGAGCACAGTTCAACGGTGTGTGTTACGGTTCCTGAGAGACAACAAAACTACCCTAAGATCAGGTAGTGGAGCTTCCAGGTGTACCACACCATGTGAAGATCGTATGCTTCTAAGAAGCGTTGCGCGAGAGCCGTTTACCACAGCAATCGTGTTACGACATTTATCCCGCACTACGGTTAACGTGGTTTCGACGCAAACAATTCGAAACCGTTTGCATGACGCAGGATTCCGAGGTAGACTACTTTTTCGACACTTCCCGTTTCAACGTCTTCACCGGTTGCGTCGCCTCCAGTGGTGTCACGGCTAGTCATAGAGCAATAGGGTTAGTCTTATTTTTTTCATGTTTGATTACAATTTGATTCTTTTCATGTTTGATTTCAGATGTGAGATTTCGTTTATTAAAATCTTCAAACATTTTATGTTTTATTACTCCAATCTTTTTCCAAATACTACTCTTTGAAACTCACAGTAAAAAATATATATATAATGTAGGCAGCACATGATTTTCGCTACAAACTCAATATCTCTTTATTTATTTAATAATACAGTAAATTGAGTTTCCTTGCACAAAATAACATTCATGCTATTTGAAATTAACTGAATTTTCACTTTTATTTTCATTTTCATTGGGTAACTGGGCGTATTTTCAAAGGCGGTGTAGCAAAAATGCGATAAACTAAAATATCTCGAGAACGGCCAATCCCAGAATAATGAAGTTGATCTTATTCTTTTCATAGTCAAAAATTGTGTATAAAACAAACATTTAATGGATACATTTGAGCATACTTGGTCCTTTATTTTGGATTTTGACAATTTTTGCGGACCAATTCGCAGAAAAAGGTCTGTTTTTTTTTCTTATCCCGAATCGTACCGAAATGTAATCAACATTAGGATAATCCACAAGTGACTTATCTACTAAATTTTGTGAAATTTGGTCTATTAGCTTTTAGCTAGAGTTGATAAAGCATTTTTTGCGGACCATTTCGCAAAAAAGGCAGATTGTTTTAATTCTAAATCGTACCAAAATCTAATCAGCACCAGGGTAACCCACAAGTGACTTACCTATAAAATTTTATGAAATTTGGTCAATTAGTTTTAGAATTAGAGTGGATACATACATTACACACGTACACACACACACGTCTACACACACACACACACACACATACACGGCGTAACGTCTGTGTATATCTGTATGTGCTATATATGTATCCACTTAAGTTCAAAACTATTCGACGAAATTTCACAAAATTTGGTAGATAAGCCACTCGTGGGTTAACTTTGAGCTGATTAGTTTTCGGTATGATACGGAAATAGATACCTCCATTTTTTTTTGTGTGTGAAAATAAAATATTCAAGATTTTATAAAAGATAAACACAATTAATAACCTCTAGAATCCATTTAAAACACTTTACAAAAAAATACCCATCTAAGTGTTGGGGACTGGCGAGGAGGGGGGGGGGGGGGGTATGGACACGATAACTCAAGAATGAATATGTCTATCGCGATCAAATTTTATGTACAGATACATTATGTGAAAATCAAAAACTAATAGTAGTTTTTGAGTAATTATTATAATTACTCAAAAACTACTAACTCTATCTACTCAAATTACAAATCTAACTATTTTTACAGCATTATTTTCTATTGCACAGTGATTCCTAGAACAATGATGATATTTTCCCAAACTTTCTAAATGTCGCCAATTTGGCGATATTTTGTTTTTATAAATTTTTCCTCCCACATTCGCTTAATTTATCACCAATGTCAAGTGATCCGGACCTTTATGTAACGGCAGTTCGTTATACTGTAAATATTCTTTTCCCATCTTGGAAACTTTAAAGACAGGAAAAGGCATATAAGTCCTACAATTATTCGGACCAAATAACTTGTAACCATATTATTTAATTAAAATATATTTATTTTAATTATATGGGAGTTTAAGGAACACAATTAACAGTAAATAAAATAGATATTAACTATTTTTTGATATTTTTTTAACCAAGAAAACGGTGATAAAATTATTAAAATTTGGTTTCTTCAAGACAATTTAGTAACTTCAATTTTTGCTTCCTCATCCGTAGTATTGAGAATGTATTGTTTTCACGAAAATATTCGATTTCGAGATTTTAATGGCAATATATGTTTGAAAACCTCCTCAATACGTTTCGACTATTTTTGGAGTGATGTCCGTCTGTCATGTACATCTCGTGATGATTGAGCCATAAATAAACCCATTTATGCATGATTATTTCAAATATTGTCTTTTCCCGCCATGTTAAAAAAATATAAAATTTCAAATAAATTTCAAAGTTTTCTCACGAATTTCAAAAACTTATATCTAGTTCTATATTTTTTTATAACAAAGCTGGATACAAAGTTTCGCCAAAATCCGTTAATATTTGTGATTGCTGTCATGTAGAAAAGACATCGACTAGGAACATAAGAAATACAAACGAACGGGCATTACTCCAAAGATAATCGAAATGTTTTCAGGTCTTTATAAAAACATATGTCAAAACATATATTGGCTTCAAAATCTTGAATACGAAAATTTTCGTGAAAACAATACTTTCTCGACACTATATTACATAATGTGAGAAAATAAAAAAAATCATTCATGGTTTTACATATTTCAAACATTTTATTTGTGGTTTTTCATATTTCAATAAAAAAACATATTCTAAATTGATATTCAAAATTGATATTCAAAATCAGTTCTATTGTCATGGGAGCCATCTATACTGGCGGCAAGGTTAACTTGAATACTTTGTGGACGTTACGACCAGCTGATGACAGTTTTGTCTTCATATGCCCATTATGCGTTTAGTTAGTTACGATAACAACAGAATTTCTTTTAAATATCAATGCATAATACAATTTTTATTGAAATATAGTAGAATTTTTAGTAAATATTTCAGAAATAAATTAATTTGTACTTGAACCATTGATTTTATAAAATCAGTTTTAGTTTTTAATTGTAAATATGATGTATTAAGAGGACTTTATAACTTAGCGGAGGCTTACAGTTTTTCCTATACCTTTGTAGTTACAAGTTGCATTTGTTGTAAGTTCAGCCAATGTACCCATAATGGGCGTATGAACACAAATCTCTGTAAATAGCCAATCATAGCTTCCAGGATTGTTAAAGTCTTGCCCAAAGCATACACCCTTAAAATGTTTAAAATTTTAAAAGGGTTGAAAATCGTATGAGCTCAAAATAATATTATTTTATAAGAAAGGAAATAAAATAAATTTCTGCAACATATTTATCCTAAATTATTTTCTTGCCAACACTTCTTCCTCTACTTTACTTTAAAGCCCCTTTACTTGATGTCCCATTTCCACAAAGATTAGCCGGTTTATCTCTTCGAACAAAATTGGATTTTTGTTGGCAACACCTATAATATTCTTCGTGTCTGGAATAGTAAACAGGTACGAGGTTGTTATGAGAGAATGTTTTTCAATGATGAGCATGCGAAGAAGATAGTTGTTTTATAAAAAGGGGTGCTATTTCGGATTCAAAGCTGTTCTAAAGTGGGGGAAAACGAAGATACATAATTTTCCTAGAAAAAAAAATTTTAAAAAATTCTCATTTCTGTAAAGTAATGATTCCTAACCTTTTTACTTTTAACAATATATGGTAATGTATAGGGAAAGTATTGGAATCGTGTCGAAAATCGCAACTCGAGTTTTCGGTAAATCTACGCGTTTTGGGAAATCTACGATAGAATACAAAAACACAATTTTTTACCTTGACATCTGTGTGCGCAATCTATATATCCACTCTAGTTCAAAACCTAATTGACCAAAAAAATGCAAATTCAGTGCAATTTTAAATAATAACGCGCGTTATTTTGTACAATTAAACTCTGTTTAATGAATTATTCACTTTTTGATTCCTTAATGAAGAGCATATTATTGTATGGAGCCGAAACATAAAAATTAACAAGGAACCAATGCAACGAGTTGAAAGCCTAACAGACTAAATATCTGAGGAAAATTCTAGGAGTATTTTGGCCTTATATTATTACAAATACCGAACTTTACAAGAGTACTGGACAGAAAGCAATAGAAATCAAGAACCGGAGATGGACTGGACATGTTTTAAGAATGCCACAGCATAACATCCCTGCTGTGCCACTTACTTGGGCGACAGAAAGAAAAAGATTTCGAGGTCGACCCAAGCTAACTTGGAAGATACTAATGGAACAAGAAAGAAATTAGGTAACATGGATGAGCTGGTAAAAGCAAGGACTACGGCACAGGATCGACCAAGATGGCGGCGCAAGCTGAAGGCCTTACGTGCTACTAGGCAGGATGAATGATGATGATGAACGAATTATTGAAGAAACAAAGAGAAAATGAATTTAAGTATGTAGGGAAGGTCATTTACTGCCCACATCAGATTTTTACTGTCCCTACAATACACGATAATGTATAGGGAAAAGTAATGGAATCGTGTCAAAAATCAAAACTCGAGTTTTCGAAGGGGTCTGCATTTTTCGATCCCTTTAGAACACAAAAAGCTATTTTTAGTGTGACGTCTGTGTGTGCGTGTGTGTATATATCTGTCTATCTACATGTATTTCCGCCTGTATGTATATAAGGTTGTGCTATGTATGCATCCACTTTAGTTCAAAAACTTCTGGACGAAATTTCACAAAACTTGGTAACTCAATCGGGGGTTACCCTGGTGCTGGTATGATTTTGGTATGATTTGGAAAAATAAAACCTACCAGTTTTCACGAAAGAGGCCTCGGAATCCAGCAAAATTTGAAATAAAAAACTGTTTATGCTGAAACGTATTGATTAAATACTTGTTTTATATATTATTTTTACGTGATTTTTACAAAGAATAAGACCATCCCCATCACTCAGAGACGTTACTTGACGTTGCCTAACGTTTATCACTCTAAAATGGAGATATTTTAGTTTTTGTTTTGTTTGTTTTTGCAGTTTTGCAACTTCCATCATTTAAAAATATGACCAGCTCACAAATTAAAAAAATCTGATGTGGGCAGCACATGACTTTCCTTATATAATGCAATGAATTTACTATTTTTACAGTAAAAAAAGATGAATAATTTTTATAGTAGATATTAATATTTTTTCCAAGATATTGAATTTTCGTCAAGGAGTCGTCATTTTCATTGATTTAGCGTCATTTTTATCCATTTGGCGAGTTTTTCGTTAATTTAGCAACATTTAAAAAAGTCGCCAAGTTGGCGACATTCCACCAAATTCGCGCCAAAATCTCGCTAAGCGTTATGGATGGAGAAATAAGTTATTCTTACAGCAGATAAATGACTATTGGCGTTCAAATACAAAAGTATTACTCAAAGTATGTTTTTCATTAATGGAACGAGCTAGATCCATGAGAATAGTATCGCCAAATTTATCGCATGGTATTACATATGAAAAGTGAACATATTTCTCAATAGGAAATTTTTTTTTCATTTTACATGATTTTTTGATAATTTTTTTGAAAAATGTGCAGTATCTCGAGAACGGTTCATGTTAGCGTTCTAAAATTTGTCAATCGTTTTCTAATGAAAAATTACATAAGAAATGTCTATTTGCGTAACTTTATTAGAGGTTTTGATTTTTTGGAGATTTTTTCGAAATTTCACTCGAAAATTTAGGGGCTGGGTTCTGAACATTGGATTGCGTATAAAAACAATAGGCTTCCAGTGTTTACAGATTATAATTTTTGTACCGAATTTCATTCGAATCGGTCCATTCGTTCGTCAGTTATAGTCTCCATAGACTCACATACACACGCACACACACACACATACATACTTTCACACACACGATTTCACACACAATTTCACACACAAATGTTCGATTCGTGATCAGGGATTCTTGGAACGTGCTGTCCCGCCGAAAACTAGAATTAGAATTTTTGACCCCGTCACAATACTTTCCTTATACATTATTGTATATAAGGAAAGTAATTAAAACTGCAAATTCAATGTAGACTTACAAGGAAGGTCTCCTGACCGACCCCCACCTATTTTAATGAAAAAATTACTATGAGTAGTATTAGTCTGTCACAACACATTGTGTAAGTATCAGCGGCCCTATAGCAATAGAAACGACACAATAAAATACTGAAAAAAATAGTTTCCATCGCCAAATGTAACCCTACTGTAGAACTCGACGCAAACGTTGACATACAGTATACGTCACATTCCCCGAGTACAAGTACGGAAACAGTGCATCTGCTCGTTTACTTTGCTCTTCGATTCACTTACTGTTCTGTAGAACAGCATATTTTGTATTTCCAGCGACATTTTTTATAGTTTATTCCTCTTTACTGTTTATTTGAATGCAAGCTTGTTGCATGATTTTCTGGTTTTTACACTATCAAAGGCTGATAGAACAGTGTGTTTAAACTATTTGAATATTTTTTACATTTGCAATATTTCGCATTGTTGCGTATTTTTTTTTCGTAATTTTGAACTCCGTTAATTCGAAATGACTAGCATGAATGTATGTAACGTAATATGGATGCTTCGTCAGGAATATACTCAAAATGATTTACAAATAACTGCTTTCACCCAAGAAGAAAGAGAGCTGAAAAACAGAATCAATGAAGTGATACATGAATATGTTACTTCAATGCAAAGTGCGGGGAATGAGGAAGAATCCTCTGATTACGAGCTTGACGACGAAAGCAATCCTGAATATAATTAGTACTGATGCTAATTTGGGTTCTGATGAAGGTGACGTACAGATATCGACGATAACTTTTGAATATAAGGAAGCTGCAGTGCCAATATTGGAGAAATACAAGTAAACGATCATGTCGCCCTCTACGATCTGTACAACATCGCTTTAAATTAGTAAAAAAAACCTGCGCCAATTAAAATATTGGGAAAAACAAATTGGAAATTTGGGTGATCGCGAACACAAATTAAAAGCCATTCAAGATTTTGTATACAAACAATTCCAGGAAACAAGACAAAAAATCTGATGTGAGCAGCACATGACTTTCCCTGCAGACTTATATTAACGTTCTCTTTATTTTAATTAAATTTATTTCACTTTTAATTCAATTTCTGTTCTCATTCTGTAACCAGGCTTATTTTCAAAGGTGGCGTAGGGAAAGTACGAAAAACTAAAGCATCTCGAGAACGGCTAGTCCTAGTGTAATGGGGTTGGTCTTATTCTTTTCGTCGTTAAAAATTACGTATTAAATCAGCATTTAATGGATATATTTGAGTATACCCAGTTCTTTAGTTTAGATTTGGATGATTTTTGCTGGCCATTTTGCAAAAAAATGCAGGTCATTTTCTTCTGAATCGTACCAAAATCTAATCAGCACCAGGGTAACTCGCAAGTGACTCATCTACCGAATTTTGTGAAATTCGGTCTATTAGTTTTTCAGTTAGAGTGGATACAAGCTTTTGCGGGCCATTTCGCAAAAAAAGGCGGGTTCTTTTATCCCGAATCGTACCAGACTCGCTCACAAGTAACTTACGTACCAAATTTTGTGAAATTCGGGTCATTAGTTTTTTAGTTAGAGTGGATACAAAATCTGCACAGACAGACACACACACAGACGTCACGCTAAAAATAGTTTTTTCGTATTCTAGAGCTCTCGAAACGTGTAGATCCGTCGAAAACTCGAGTTGCGATTTTCGGCATGATTCCAATACTTTCCCTATACATAACCATGTATTGCAGGGAAAGTAAAATGCATCGTTGTACATGATTGTGATTTAAAACGTTGGACCTGTTCTAAAGCCATTGATTTAAGAATGAAATTCTCAGCATCGCGAAAATGGCTAACCACATTAAAGAAAAAGTACCGTATTGTCAGCAGGAAAATAACAAAAACCTTGTCGCCTCGGGGAAACAGTCGAACAGATGGATATAAAAAACTCTCCACAAGCTTTCGTAAACGATGTTACTACTTTTGTCAAACATTCAAATGCGACGCTCGTATGCCCAGGATCTGGGCATTAACCGAATTTTTATCGTATTACATCTGCAGAGGTTTTCAGCTTTCAGGATTGTCAAAATAGTAATCATAATGAATAATCGCCAAATCGGGATAACGTATAGATTCTGGTAACCCGGAACCAATTATCCGTTTTTATTGTTTCGTTTCTATTTCTATAGGGCTGCTGATACTTATACAATGTGTTGTGACAGACCAATACTATTCACAGTAATTTTTTCATTTACATCGGTGGGGATCGGTCAGGAGGCCTTCCTTGTTAGATAAGTCTCTATAATTTTATGCAATTCAACTCATTGTAAGAGTATTATGAAAGAAAAGGAAACACTTGACCTATATCGTACCATCTCGCGGGCACCGATTTTGGTTGAAACATAGAAGGTTTGACAGGGATAAATAACAGAATAGGCGCATAAAGCAGTACAGTTCATAAAGAATGACTAACTCATGCTTTTGAATAAAATATTACAAAAGTATACATTGCCTATTTCTGTTTATTATTTACTATTGATAAAAAATGGACAAGTATTTTTGAGTTGCGGAGCGCAAAACCGTTCTTGCGAACGTTGTTATATGCTCCAGGAGCCCAAAGCGGGCGACCACCACCAGTACTTTTGTGGTACAATTGTCTTACTAATTACGAGCAAAGATTGTGTATATATTTTATAATGATATTGTGCAAATTTAATTGTTTTTCATAAAATTGGAAACAAGAAAACATGTTACACATTTCGCATGATGTGATTAAAAATATTATATTTCAACTGGTTTGGCACTTTTCTATTATTGTTTGGCTTTTTTGTTCCAAAATTTTTATCTGGAAATTCTATGAGTAGTTGGTGGGAGTACTGGTAATGCTCATTACTCTCAACTGAATTAATTCCATGGGGTGGGATAGCCTAGTGATTAGCACACAGGGATTGCACTCGGAAAACCCGAGTTCGATTCCAGGCTCTACTCAAACTGTCCCCGTGTTCAGGCGGAGTACGGGCACGTTAAATATGTGGATCGTAAGTCCTTCCGAGAAGTCGGTGGTAGGGGAAGGATGGTACGATCCCTGTGGATGCTACCCCCACTGGGTTCAGCTCAAAATTAGGTGGCACTTCCCTGCCATCCAAACAGATACCTTACTCCTTCGGGTTGTCGTCGAAGTGGACTGCAAGTTCTGTTAATTTCAATATTTGAAACCTAATATTTTAATTAATTTTTAAATGTTTCCTAATTGATGATCGTCACTTTTGTTGCAAGTGTTTTGACATCGTTGTTGAACAAAAGTACAAAAAAGGGTAAATTAATTATAAAATTTTAAATAATCTGTAAAATTTTGAATACTTAAATATAACATTGCCACACTTATTCTAAGCGCTTCCACAATCCTGTATATTCCATCAAGGGATATTGCTTGCCTGTGAAAGTTGTTTTGCAGCCATAATAGGCAACAGGCAGAAAAACTCTGCAAACAATTTCCTGCGATAAAAGTTGCGATCCTTCGTGATGAATCGAACGGTTTTTATCATAAAGTTTTCGATTAAATGAAGTTGTTTAAAGAAATTTAGGAAATTTACATATATTTTAGCATTTATTTTTGCGAAATTTAATGTCATTTAAAATTCTAAAATAGTTTCTAAAATAGTTTCTGTTTACTTTTCCCGGTATATAAATTGTTTGAACATTTACATTTTTAAAATGTTTATTTTCCGTTTAATTTTCAAGTTTGTTACAGCTACAAAACGGCTTTTACAAGCGAAAAATGTTCTACAATGGAAGTTTTTGGCACTCCATGCGGTGCTATCCATAACGAAGGTGATTGTTGCCTCTCATAATATAAAGATATACGTCTCAATCTTAATTAAAGACAGTCATATACAAGGCGATTGAAAAGTTGCGAAAAACATATTTTAAACCATATTAATAATATGGATCATCGTTTTTCAAAGTGTGTTCCGTGGAACACTTGAGGTTCCATGACAGTATTCCAGAGGTTCCGCGACGTAATAGTTTCCTGTAAATTTTCTTAATTAACAAAAGCACGTTAAATTTGAATGCATAATTTGGATCACAATGGGCTTTTTCTTATTTTGGGGTTCCATTATCAAATTGAATTTCAAAAGGGTTCCGCGACAAAAAAGATAAGAAAAACACTGGATAGATAGTACTTCGAAAAATTTAAAGATTAGAAGTAGTATTGAATGGTAGTTCCAGTTAAGTAAGTCAGCCACTAATATACCCTCAAAAATATACCAGAAATATCGTCTGCTCGTTTAATATGTCAGACGATCATTATACAGACCTTTTTTTTTATCAATCGAAGAAAATAGTGTTTTCCCAAAATCAAATAATTTTTATTTATAGCAGTAGTTCTCTAGATACACGAGAGTGCCATTGAAGAATTTCAGAAGAGTGCATTGAAGAGTTCCAGGTCGTATTCTCTATTTAAGGCATTTTACCTGAGTTAAAATGGAATGCCTACCTGTTCTCGCTTTGCTTCAACATTTCCAGTTTCTCAAACTCTTTACTGACCCAGTAATTGATGAAGTGTTAAGAATTTTATGACATGAATATTTTTTCTGAAACTCTTTCATTGCACTCTCATAAGAATGGCTAGATAAATATTGCTAATAAAAAATTAAATTAAAATTCCTTCACTCTGGGAAACGCAATGTTCTTTAATTGATAAAATAGGGATCTGTAAACATCGTCTGGCATATTAAAAACAGCAGATGGTACTTTTTATCTATTTTTGAAAGTATATTAGCGCCACCTAGCTGAGAAAAAAAAGTTTTGCTTTCACAATTTCTATGTAGATTATCGGATATTAATATTCGAAGTGCGGAACTTCTTTGATCACCTTGTATTTCATATTTTTTCTTTAAGTACATCTCATTCGTATTCCAACAGTTAATACAAAAAATTGATTACATTGAACTCATTAAAAAGCTGAAATTTCTATATAATTTTTATAAAAATATATTTCTGGTATATATTTTTGTTTCTTTTTTATTTTCAGAGCTTTAAATATTTTTTAATTATTTTGCTATTTAGCACATTGGGAAACTTGAACATTAAAATACTTGAACCGTTCTATTTATATTTAATTTCCACCACAAATATTTCACTGCGTTGCCTTAAAACGACTGCAAAACAACATTAGAAGGCAATTAATCTTTCGTGACGGAAGTTTCAGGTTAGTGCAATACTACAAGGAAACAGTCAATAACGACGCCTCGAGACATGAAACTAAAAAAGAAATTTGACAGTGCTCCTCCTCAATTAATCATTAAAATTTTATCTAAAATTCACTGGAAGCTGCAGAAAATTTTCAAAAAAAATCTATATTCGAAAAAGTCTAATATTCTACAATTAATATCTGAGTTTTAAAAATAAATCTAGTGTGGGCAGCACCTGACTTTCCCTACCTAATGCAATAACTTTACTTCTACCACAGCGAAATATAGGTAAACACAAGATACACAGCAAAGTTTTTAGAATTGGATTAACATCATACGAATTTTAAAATTTATGCAACTTGAATATTTTTTTTAATTTTCGCTTTTGTCAAGGAATTAAACCAAACAAATTGACTTCAAGTGCAAAATCCTCACTAAAATGCGATTGATATTAAATTAACATCTCGCGAAATAAATGACTATTTGTGAATTCTTGCGGGTCAAAATACAAAACTATTGCAAAAAGTATCCTTCTCTCGTGAATGGAATGAATTAGATTCACGAGAATGGTGTTAACAGATTTGTCATATAATATTGCATATGTAATATGATCTTATTTGACGACACTTACTAAACTTCTTTTTAAATTTCATGAATATTTTTAAATTATTTTAATTATATAATATCTTGAGAACGGTTTATGTTAGCGTTCCAATGTTTATACCACTCATTTTATAATGAAATATTACATATGAAATGATAATTGAATTAACATTATTGAAAATCCTGAATTTTAAGCTTTTCTTAAACATTCGTTCAAAACTTTTGGGCCTTCTAAACATTCAATTACATTTAAAATCAATAGTATCGAAGCATTCACTGCTAGCCATAATCGTACCAAATTATTTTCAAAACCATTCATTCGTTCGTGAAATATCGCCGTACCCATAGATTCACACATACATACACACAGACCCACGCGCGCGCATACTCACATAGGCACAAACACATGTGCAACACATACACACACGTACGCACACAAACACATACGCACACATACACACACATACGCACACATATGCACATATACACGTAAGCACACATACACACACAGATCCAAATACATACATATATACGCACACACACGTACACACACAAGTACACATAAACACGCACACACACACACACATACATCATCTCAAAAACGTTCTATTCGTGTTCAGGGATGCTTAAACGTATCCTCCTTCAAAAATTCGATATCGAATTTCCGACACAGATACAATACTCTCCCTATACATTGCACCATGTACATAGGGAATATAATAAATGTTAAAATAGCGTGAGAAACCGCTAAAAGAATCTCTCTCAAATATATAATCTTAAAGTTTATTTTATGAACATGGTCCTAACACCACTTAATATCTATTTCCTTATCTACCCCCATTTTAAGTGTTCTAAATATTTTGTGTTTTGATAAAGTAATAAAGAAAATGAAAGAAAAAAAAACATTATTTAAAGGATTTGTACTCCTAATCACTTTTCCCGAGTCCTGGAGTTTACCCAAATATTTTTTATGCTCCATCTGCGAAACACAAAAAGGGGAACTCCATTATGAAAGCAATTTGAAAAATATGCATATCAGAGATTAACATCTGTAATATACATGTAAGTATGGAAAGTATTTTAGAAAAAACATCCGCCTGGGGGGAAACTTCTTTTATAAGTACGAGTGATTTTTTTTCTATAATTTTTACTTTCCTTATATACATAATGCATAAGGAAAGTATTGTGACGGGGTCGAAAATTCGAATCCGAGTTTTCGACGGGAGAGCACGTTTCAAGCATCCCTGATCACGAATCAAACATTTTTGAGGTGATGTCTGTGTGTGTGTGTGTGTGTGTGTGTGTGTGAAAGTATGTGTGTGTGTGTGTGTGTATGTGAAAGTATGTGTGTGTGTATGTGAAAGTATGTGTGTGTGTGTGTGTGTGTATCAGTGAGTCTGTGGAGACGATAACTGACGAACGAATGGACAGATTCGAACGAAATTTGGTACAAAAATCACAATCCCTAAACACTGGAAGCCTATTGTTTTTATACGCAATCCAATGTTCAGAACCCACCTAAATTTTCGAGTGAAATTTTGAAAAAATCGTCAAAAAATCAGAACCTCTAATAAAGTTACGCAAATACACATTTTTTATGTAATTTTTCATTAGAAAACGATTGGCATAAATTTTAGAACGCTAACATGAACCGTTCTTGAGGTATTGCACATTTTTCAAAAAAATTATCAAAATGTCATATAAAAATAAAAAAATTCCTATTAAGAAACATGCTCACTCTTCGTATGTAATACTATGCGATAAATTGGGTGACATCATTCTCGTGGATCTAGCTCATTCCATTCATGAAAAAAGGTACTTTGAGTAATACTTTTGTATTTGAACTCCAATAGTCATTTAATTTATCTGCTGTAAGAATAACTTATTTCTCCGTCCATAACGCTTGGCGATATTTTGGCGACGAATTTGGCGGAATATCGCCAACTTGGCGACATTTTTAATTGTTGCTAAATTAACAAAAATCTCGTCAAATGGATAAAAACGACTCTAAATCAATGAAAATGACGCAATCTTAATCAATGAAAACGTAGTAATCAATGAAAATGACGCAGACTAATTGAAGAAAATTCAATATCTTGAAAAGAATATAAGTATAACATTTATAAGAATAACATTTTTTAACTGTAAAAGTAGTAAATTCATTGCATTATATAAGGAAAGTCATGTGTTGCCCACATCAGATTTTTTAGTTAAGTCTTGTAGGATCACGGTTCCATTGCAGATAACAGCAACCATGGATCAGCTTCACAATTATGCGCTCGTCAACGTAGAGCAGCCGATACCTGCAATGGCAGCTATAAAATCTGCTATTCGCTAGAATTTTGCGGATTTCTATAGCGACTGACAAATGCAGTCATACTATATTTAAATCAGTTTCAAATTTCTTCAAAATTCACCTCCGGCTGCGCGGCATTTGTTATATGATATAGCAAGTTTTCTTGCCACCATTGCAGATATCAGCTATTCTATGATAGCGAGTGCAGAATAAGCGCATAACCGATCCATGGCTACTGTTATATGCAATGAGGGCGTGATTCTAATTTTCAGAATGTCCGCTAAATAAGCGAGTTATGTGAGTATTGACGTGGCCGTTGCTATCTCGTACAACCTGAGTTCGGACGTCCAATTGCTACTTTAAATCTGTGAATCGGACGGCCTGGGTAGTGTAATCTCGTGTAGCTTTGGCACAATTTTGAAGAAATCCTAAACCAGCTGCGTGGTGATTGTACATTTCTCGTTCTCCATAGAAATTCATAAAATTATGGCACAAGGCAAGTGTTCTTGCCTCCGCTGCAAGCGTCGGCTATTCTATGCTGGCCAACGCAAAACAAGAGCAAAACCGTTCCCTTGATGCTGTCTGAAATAGAAGCAATGATCGGAAATTTGGAGGATTCCTTACGGGGTTTAGGTGGCATAGTTAATATCACATCTGAGCGTCATCCAGGAGGCCCCACCTGGTCTACAAGTTCTTCAGACTTGTATAAGTTTAATTTTCTTTCCCCTTTATGTACACATTATAGAACCCGGGGATCTTTTTCAAGCTTGTCGATCGTAGTTCTACGTTCATTGATAGAGGGCGCTCCTATAGCGGAGTAATGAACTCCATTGCAAACACAATAGGCATTTGTAGAAATCAACGCAAAAGTATGTCTTACTATTAAGATAATAAACAATAAGGATAATTAAGGAATTATAATTAAATTATTACTGAAAGCTTAAACAGCACCTGTACCACAAAATGAAAATCTAGAACTTTGAACGGCGTTCTTGACCATATAAAACTAGATATGTACTCAATTACACATTGCATAGAAAACGAGTATATATATATATAGAGAGAGAGAGATAATTAATGCCGATAAAAAAAATAATAGGCAAAGATTTAATGAAATTTAATTAAATTGTAGGCAAAGATTTAATAAAATTTAATTAAATTGTAAAGTTTATTTATGAATCAGGCGTTAATTATTCAAAGCAATTTTACCAAACAATTTATAAAATCAAACTAAAGTATAAAAATCAACAACTATTGGTTGAAAGCTATAATTTTTAAATAGTTCTTCTTTTAAACACGGCAATAACAACTTTTACTTTTTTTAAACTTAATCATCATTTTACTACATTTGAACTGGTAAACATCAGTCCTGAACAACGAGCTTATAATACATGAAAACACTAATGACGTCGGCGCCAGAAAGTTAAAGACACCACTCGAGTGAGGGTGTCAGACAGTCAGAAAAAAAGACAGATTTTTCTTCTTTCTCTTTAGGAAAAGGGGGAATACATGAAATATTCACAAGGAGAGAGAAAATCAAATATGGAGGGAACCCCACAATTCATATGGGCGGTCCTATTCTAAGGAGAGCAATAAATTCATCCCCTCCACATAAGACTTCAAATTTGAGCTCAGGCTACACAAGGTTTCAAAACCTGATCCACAGAAGTAGTACAACCCAGTGGTTAGCGAGCGGGGATTGCACTCTGACAACTCGAGTTCGATTCCTGGGTCTTCTTAAACTGTCCCGATTCACAAGGAGTACGGGCTCGTTAAATATGTGGAATCGCAAGCCCTTCCGAGAGGTTGGTGGTGGGAGAAGGAAGGTATGGTCCCTATGGATGCCGCCCTCTAGATTCCGGTGTACATTGCGTGGCATTTCCCAGTCATCCAAACAGATATCATATACCTTCGGGTAGCGGCAGTCCAAATAGCTGCTCAAGTCCTTGGATGAGTCGGACGGTCTGGGACTTCAACACCTTCGGGTAGGTCGGACAGTCTAGGTTGAAGAAAAACCTCAATATGATAGCCCTAGATCCATTCAGACAGCATTAACCAGGTTAAGGAGCGGCCATAATCAAAATATGAGGTTTGAACGAGGAGATAGAGTTTTCCCTTTATGTACCTGGTCTTCTTCCTCAGCTACCCCCTCTCATCTTCTCGACTGCATGGCAGCCTCTTTGGGTTTTCTCGTAGAGGACCTGGGGAGAGAAACCTCATTGCTTTATGGGCGGCGTGATCTTTTGGACTTGACCTAGCATTTTCTAGGTCAAGGGTCTTAATAACAATAGAAAACCTGGTATATGGATTTAGTTATCCGCAATAGGAACGATTGTCCTAACTTTGGGTAAAGCCCCCCCCCCCCCTCCCATATAGACTGTATCTACGAGTATATTCTCAGTGATTATTATACACCTCTTTCTAACAAATTACAATTTTTATTTCCTTCCTCACGCATGTTGTGTGTTATTAATATTTCGTGTTTCAATAAAAGCATAAAAATACGCTTGGTATTATCCGATTGATTTGTGTTCATAATCACCTCAAGCCCTGGAATTCATCCAAAAAACTGTTTTTGTGCGCCATCTGCGTTACGGGGGAAAACCATTAAGAAGAAAGGGTGTTTGAAAATTCTGTATCAGACGAAAACATATCTCATACATATAATTCTTAACAAAGCAGTCACTCATTTAATAATAGTAAATTTATTTATTATTTTATTTCTGCCATTTTAGGTTAAAATATGAAATATCTTGAGAACGACACATGCTAACGTCTCGCGCTGGAGTTGCACTCGGTAGGCCCGGGTTCGATTCCAGCCACTGCCAAAACTGCCGCCGTGTTCATGCGGAGTACGATCACGTTAAACATGTGTGTCCGAAAGTCCTTCCGAGAGGTTGGTGGTAGGGGAAGGAGGGTACGGTCCCTGTGGATGCCTCCCCCACTGGTTTCCGGTCTAAATTGGGTGGCACTTCCCGACCGTCCAAACAGTTACCTTACTCCTTTCTGGTAGGTCGGACGGTCTGGGTTTCAACAACATGCTAACATCTTATAAATGAAGGCATTCTCTTCTAAATGAAAAGTTACATATGCATGAAAAGTTACATATGTTACGAATGCATCGTATTGACTCCATTCAAGGAGAAAAAGTTCTATAAGTAATCATTACTATCACATGAAAGAACTTTTCCGGACAGGGTTACCAGATCTAGCAAAATATCGCCAACTTGTCACCTTTTGACGAGTTTCCGAATCCGCTAAAACTTTCTGTGTATTGTAAATAAGGGAGTAGTCATCACTCAGTTGGGGAAAATTAACGTGATTCGAGTCAAAGTGTATTGTGATATACGTTAGTGTTTTGAGAATGGTATCTGCTATTTAGTGAATTAGTTTATCATTTAATTGCTATTTTGCTGTACCTGACAGCTGTTTAATAATCCTGTACGATTGTTTTCGAGCTATTTGCAGTGTATTGTTCCTGTTTAAGCCTATTAGTGCTTTTAAATAACTGCTTTACTTATCCAGAAATTTAGCCTCATTTTTGCATTTTGAGTGTACATCCACCACTCAAGAGGATGCTTTGTAACAATATTAAATAAATATTTTGTTATATTTTTATTGGTGGTCAAAATTTGTTACACTATAGTTTTTACAAAAAGATTATTCTTGAAATTATTTCTCACGATCTGCTTATGGATTCAGGATTAAATTCCAAAAGAGGAAGGCAGAAAACACTGAATATTTCCACTTCCGGTTAAAAAAAACATTTTTTGAAACTTCTATTTCTCAAGATTGGCTATAGATAAAACTTATCTGGCAACTGATATTAATTTAGTCTTAAATTTCGGTGGAGGTGGTGGATTTACTGAAGATTTCTACTTCGATATCTGGAGATGTCACTTCCGGTTTTTCCGAAAATTCATGTGACTGTACAAAATAAGTATGTAAAAGAGAATGTACACACTATTTGCCACCGTATAAAGGCTCTTTTATAAATTTCTGGTCAACTATTTCTCTTCGATTTTCTAAAAAAAAAAAAAAAAAAGTGTTCGGAAAATCGAGATATTTTTATTAATTCAATCACCTCGAATATTAATAGGCTTTCGGTGTTCATGGATTGAAATTACTGAACCGAATTTCAATTCATTTCCTCAATTTGCTCAAGACATCTGCCCGCAGACAGACACACAGACATTATTGAAAAAATTAAAGATTCGCATTCAGGGATGCTCAGAACGATTATCCATCAAAAAAAGGGGTTCGGATTTTTATTTTTGACTCACCCCCCCCCCCCCCCCCATTACAATATTGTCCTTTTACAGGTACATTTTTTGTAGGGAAAGTTATAAAATAATTAAAAACATTTATTAAAACCTTATCTATAACTACCGGTAGGTAGGTTAATTTATGTTAAACCTTCGTTCAGAAATTGTAAAGATTCAAGTAATTAAATGTGTTTACATTATTTTACTTAACAGTGTTTTACTTCACAGGTTACAGAATAATTTCCCAAGACACAGTTGGATAGCTCTGCAAAAATATAATATATGCAGTATATTTGATATATAAAGGTCTTTACTAAATAGCAGAGATGCTGCAAATTGCTCTAAATAAACATTGTCAAAATATTATCCAAAACTCAACCAGTATCTATCTTCTCATACGGCAAGCCAAGCTTTCTCATAGATAACCAGTGTTCTGCTATAAATATATAAATATATCTTCTATATCAATTGCTGCGGCCTGGGACGAACGCAACTTTCTTGATAGTACCAAACCCAACCAGGACGAATTGATTTATGAAACGAAATCATTATTATACAAAATATACTTTTAAAATATTATCGATATATATCGACGAAATTAATTCATTTTTACTTTTCCTGCAATACATGGTAATGTATAGGTAGTATTGAAATCATGCCGAAAATCGCAACTACAGTTTTCGACGGAACTACACGTTTCGAGACCTCTAGAACACGAAAAAACTATTTTTAGCGTAACGTCTGTGTGTGCGTCTGTGCACTGTATGTATCCACTCTAACTCAAAAACTAATGGACCAAATTTTATAAAATTTGGTAGGTATGTCACATGTTTGTGACCCTGGTGCTGATTAGTTTTTGATGCGATTCGGGGTAAAAGAACCCGCCTTTTTTTGCGAAATGGCCTGTAAAAATCTCTTGTATCCACTCTAGCTAAAAAACTAATTGAACAAATTTAACAAAATTTGGTAGATAATTCACCCGTGGAATATCCTGGTGCTGATTAGATTTTCGCGCGATTCGGTAAATAAGAACCCGCCTTATTTACAAAATGGCCCGCAAAAATTGAAAATAAAAGACTACGTATGCTCAAATGTTTCATTTAAATGCTTGTTTTATACATAATTTTAGATAACAAAAAAGATAAGACCCCCCCCCCTCCATTACTCTAAAATGAACCATTCTCGAGATATTACTTAAATGTTTAATTTTGAGGAAATGGAGATAATTTTCACTGTAGTTAAAAAACTATTTAATAAAATTTCTTAAAACTCTGCCGTTAAGTCTCCTTATGGTTATCCTAATGCTGATTACATTTTGATATGATTCAGAAAAGTATAACAGACTCACTTTTGCGAACGGACCCGCAAAGATAGTGAAAATCTGAAATAAATGACTAAAATGAATATACATATGATATATGTTGAAATACAGGGTGTCCCAAAAAGATTGAAACGCACTTTAATTTCTTACCTGTTGGGGATAAGTTAGCAATGTAAATTGCAAAAATGTTGAAAGTAAGGTAGGAAATAAGACTGCGCTAATGAAATATTCCTCCCATTCATTTTCAAAAAGTTACACTTTTTAAATTTTTATACGACCCCCTTAGACAAATTGGGTCAATCAGAAAATTTTTATTTTTAATGCAACAAGATCATTAAAAAAAACTTCATATCTGTATCTTTAACATCAACTGAATTATGATAAAGGAAAAATCCGACTGATGCCACTTTTCCGTACCATGTGAAAGGCTGTTTCATCAGTGAACATGGGGATCATAAGCAAATTAACGACGGAAATTGTTTAGATCAAAAATACGTTAATATGTGTCAAAATTTTTTATCACAAATGCATCTAAATAAAGCATTACACAGACAGAGATCATATAAAGCAGAGGTACTCACTACGCGGTTGGGTATCCTATGTATTATCATCCAGTTTTATCTTTTTTGTGATATGTCACAAATTTACATTTCTAATTTGATATACGGTCCCCATTCACAATGTTCAATTTTCAATTAAATATAACTAGCTCAATTTTAAAGATACAGATATGCTGGTATTTTTAATGATCTAGTTGCATTCAAAATAAAAATTTTCTTATTGAACAAATTTGTCTAAGGGGATCGTATAAAAATTTAAAAAGTGTAACTTTTTGAAAATGAATGGAAGGATTATTTCATTAACGTATTCTTATTTTCTACCTTATTTTCAACATTTTTGCAGTTTGCATTGCCCACTTATCTCCAACAGGTAAAGAATTAAAGCGCGTTTCAATATTTTTGGGACACCCTGTATAGTGATTGAGTACTTGTTCTTCAGGTAAATTTTGACATCTAAGCAAGTAAGACTAAACCCATGACTATAGGATGAACTGTTCTTGAGATTTTTTTTTTCTTTTTTTTTTTGAGAACCTGAAGAATGTAAAGTTAATTAAGTTGCCATATTTAATGAAGATGCCATAAAAAGTCAAATTGGATATAATATCAGAAAAGTATTTATGTTGTTTTCAGCAATTAAACTCAATTTAGTGCACAATGAAATAAAAAATTATAAAAGTAATTTGAATCTGCAGAGAAAGTCATGTGCTGCTCACATCAGATTTTTTTTTTCAGAATCTCTTACTCTAGATGCTTAGGACAAGATAGAATAATGATATGTATTTTGGGGTTTCACTGTGAGCTGTCTAAATGGTTGAGATTGAAAAAATTTACGTATGACTTGCTGGTCTATAAATAAAATAACGTGACTTAAAATGGCAGAATTAGTGCCGATATGAAAAACAACAGAAAATTTATTTCAATTTCCGTACAGTAATTTTCACATCTGCTGAAACACTGATTTGAAATGAGAAAATCTGCTTAAAAATGTACCTCCCTTTTTTCATATTTATTGCAAATACACTGCATGTTGCGCAACACGGTTTCAATACCCCAAGAAAACACCGAAATGGGAATGGACAAATCTGGACGTGGCTATTCACAATGAAATCTTGCAGATATTTCCTAAGTAATACTTATTTTCTATAATTGAACATAATTGTTAGGAAACTCAATTTCTTATAGAAGGCAGAGCCGCAGGAACCCTTGCCTAAATTTCTATATAAAAGTGAATTGCTGTTCCACAGCCCACCTTTACGAATATCAGAAGAATATATACACAGCCCACATTTACGAATATTAGAGTGGATATATACACCTCCCACCTTTCCTTCTCGAAGTTTGGCACCAATCTTCTCCAAATTTCTGTGAAATATGGAGAACATTGGTGTAAAACTTTTAAGGACGATTTACTGTTTCGTGTTAACTTTTGAAGGATAGTGAATATTCTTCCTTCTAATATTCCTTCTAATATTCTTCTTCCTTCTATAACTCCCTTCTAATATTCGTCTTCCTTCTATAACTCCCTTCTAATATTCGTCTTCCTTCTATAACTCCCTTCTAATATTCGTCTTCCTTCTATAACTCCCTTCTAATATTCGTCTTCCTTCTATAACTCCCTTCTAATATTCGTCTTCCTTCTATAACTCCCTTCTAATATTCGTCTTCCTTCTATAACTCCCTTCTAATATTCTTCTTCCTTCTATAACTCCCTTCTAATATTCTTCTTCCTTCTATAACTCCCTTCTAATATTCGTAAAGGTCTGCAGTGTATATATCCCCTCTAATATTCTTAAAAGTGGACTGTGTATATATAATCATACAAACTCTAATAAAACATGTACAATTGCCCAAAAAAAACACCCTTTCCTAATTTTTACATAGTTTAGAGCAAATTCAAATATACCATTCTCTAAAGAAACATTCACAGAGAAGACTTAAGCAATAAGATGGGTGAAAATTGATGTCCCGAATGGTGTTCCTAACATGAATATTGATTGGTTAGGGCCTCAAAGATTTGAATCACACTGACCAACAAACGGACACCAGATCAATCTAAATAAAAGTTTGTAAAAACAACTTTTTGTACCATGTACCAGAATTAATTCTCTATGGACTAGAAATATAATTTTCAAAGATTAATTGTAGTGACCTCTGTAAAACTATTTTTTAATAGTAGGTCCCTAATAGCTGTCTGGAAAATCATTCACTAGCTGGGGCCCAGAGCAGAAGCCCTTTAAGTGGACTTTGAATTTGATTGAACCGGGATTGGAATTCATTTTTTCAAGTCCAGGGCCCCTGACGATCTTAATCTTGAGGTTATGAAACTTTCCTGTGTTTGCTTCTGTCAACGCATGAACAAAAAATCTGATGTGGGCAACACATGACTTTCCTTATATAATGCAATGAATTTACTACTTTTACAGTTAAAAAAAAATGTTATTCTTATAGTAGATACTTATATTCTTTCCAAGATATTGAATTTTCTTCAATGAGACGTCATTTTCATTGATTTAGCATCATTTTTATCCATTTGGCGAGATTTTTGTTAATTTTGCGACAATAAAAAATGTCGCCAAGTTGGCGACATTCCGCCAAATTCGGCACCAAAATCTCGCCAAGCGTTATGGATGGAGAAATAACTTATTCTTACAGCAGATAAATGACTAATGGCGTTCAAATACAAAAGTATTACTCAAAGTATCTTTTTTCATGAATGGAACGAGCTAGATCCAAGAGAATAAGGTCACCAAATTTATCGCATGGTATTACATATGAAAAGTGAACATGTTTCTCAATAGGAAATATTTTTTTTTATTTTATGACTTTTTAATAATTTTTTTTTAAATGTACAATATCTCGAGAACGGTTCATGTTAGCGTTCTAAAATTTATGTCAATCGTTTTCTAATGAAAAATTACATAAGAAATGTCTATTTGCGTAACTTTATTAGCGGTTTTGATATTTTGACGATTTTTTCAAAATTTCATTCGAAAATTTAGGGGTTTCTGAACATTTGATTGCGTATAAAAACAATAGGCTTCCAGTGTTTATGGATTGTGATTTTTGTACCAAATTTTGTTCGAATCGGTCCATTCGTTCGTCAGTTATCGTCTCCACAGACTCACTGACACACACACATACTTTCACACACACACACACACACACACACACATACTTTCACACATACACACACACATCACTTTAAAAATATTTGATTTGTGATCAGGGATGCTTGAAACGTGCTCCCCCGTCGAAAAATCGAATTCGAATTTTCGACCCCGTCTTAATACCTTCCTTATACATTATGTATATAAGGGAAGTAGTAATTATGTTTCAATTTGGGTAGGACGAATGCTGATGGGACAAGTGTCTTACAAATTTCAGATTCTTCAGAATTGTTCGTCCCGAGTTTCATATACTTTTAGATCGATAATTATGGTGAACAATGCTGGAAGTGTGGGTAGACGCGGGGTGACGCGTCCCCCCCCCCCCCCCCCACACTTATCAAGAAAGCAGCCATACGTCCCCCCAGTTCTAAAACCACTGAAATCCGTCCCCCCATTTCTAAAAACTACTGAGGAAAAACGAAAAACCTTTTTAACAAGAAACACGTCCATACACTTCGGTTGTTGTCATTCATAAATGTTGTTATTCATAAAGCGTGTGAGTTCACCGTTACTTAAGTTTAAACCATTTTCATATGTAAAATCATGGTTCAATAGTGGGAGGCATAGTGCTGAATATGCACAGTGCATGACTATTGTTTTCGTAAAAATAAAATTCGGAGCCCTTTTGTTTTCGTAAAAATAAAATCTGAGATAGTTAGTTCCTCAATCGCTCCTGAAAGAATTAAAGAGTCGTTAAAAAATAATTTTCAATTTGTGTCAAAATCTATTCATGAGCACCAGGATAATGAGTAACTTGCTCCACTTAAAAATTTTGTAAAAATTGAACAAATAGTTCTTGATTTGAAGCAACTTAGGGAGCGACATAGAGTAAATTTTTAAAGGAACATAATTTAAATGAAAACTGAAAGGTGGAAGTATGTAACTGAAGTGACATCATATAGTTACTAATACGTAACAAAAAACCATTATTATAATGTTACATCAATACAAAACCCAATATATCTTCTTATTGCATGTACCTTTTAAGTTGTATTATAAAACAACTCTGGTGGAAATTGTAAAAAAAAATAAATTTTAGATGAAAAATATCGAAGCACTTTTTTTTGGTAGCTTATACCATTGTCACATAAACAACCTTTTCATATTCGAAACAAGAAAAAAATGTGTCGTTTCACTTGAATCTATAACGAGCATTAATGCCTTCGTATGTTTCGTTGGAGTGAATACATACACACACAGTAAAAACTTCTTTAAAAACTCGAATTCGAGTTTTCAACTCCATCCAAATATTTTTCTTATACATGTACTAAAAATGTATTAGATTTCAATTCGCCACCATTAAGCCCAGCGGGGCAATATCGCAAGAAGGTTCTATGAAGAAATCTGCCCTTGACACACACATGAATGAATATACGTATTCCCACACGTACATCATTTCTTTTTCAATTTCGAGTTCGACAATTTCTCATTGTTGTGGGGCACAAAAATCCTCTTCTCGCCAAGCCACCGTCTTCTCTCGCGATTCCAGCGTTCCGGAACCCCTCTACGCCTTGGCATTGGGCCAGGCTGGGGGCCAAAAATAATCAATTGGGGTGTCTCTACCTACGGGGATCGCCCACCCCCGGCCGCGAAAAGAGCGCCGTATATGAAAGCAGACGATGTTGCCACGCTGTATGAGTTAGAATAAGCTTTTGAAGCATGGTTTCTGGCATAGAACATGTTTCAAAATCGAAAAATAAGTTTACATGAAGGGGGGGGGGGAGGATATATCTCGTGTCCAGCGCTTGGCTTTCCCTGCAATCTACCTAATTCCGATTTTGGGGTAAAAGAGTTTAAATTGGAATTTTCTTATTACTCAATATCAAGGACAATCATTTGTGCGATTACAGTTAACTATTAAACACAGCATACTAAGGCGTACGTTTGGCCTTCAGATAGTCTTAAAAACTCCAAACTTGAAAGACTGAACCGATCTGTTTAGAGCAGCTGCTGGCAAATCGTTTCGACTGTTGAACTGTGGTAATTCCCTAAATTCTACCAGCCAATCGTGACGGCGTTGCAGTTGAACTGACGTGTATAGTATGGACTTCTGGCCAAGTATTTAGTCCACCGATTTTCATGCGTTACTCAACATCGTCTGTTGTATGAATTTCGTTAAAAAAATATTCCATGGCAGATTTAAGATAACAAACCAGCAATTCAGTCTGTGGAGGGGGGGGGCCCATCGCAAGACTGTGATGTATGGATCTTAACTCCTTATAGCTCTGATCCTCCTTTTACCGTAGATAACTTATATAATAGATACCATACATCTTCTCCAAAACGGTCCAAGCATCTTTCTTAGGTGGGTTGGGTCTAAATTGTAAGAGGGGTTTCGAATGACCTCTACTTCCGCGAAGTAATTAAGAAAAGGTATCGGCACTTGTGATCCGAACTGTGGTCGACGTTCATATCCCATTAACGTACTAAAGAAGGCGTGAACATGAAGTGATTAACAGTTGACGAGCTGTCTGTCAAGTCAAAGTAGCCAATCAGAGAAGATCTTTGACACTTTCTCACCGAAACCACGGGGTCAAAGTGAGAGTTTAGCGTGAGATGTTACCCGGATATCTAGCATTGGAAAACATACGAAGACTATCTATTCTTTAAGGTATCTACGCCTTTCATCTGGGAGAGGGGGGATCCTGTAGGTAGGCCCGGGTGCTTGCGCTTGTGGTTCTTGAAGCAGGCGCTTCCAGGTGGCGGAGAGGAACAGGTCTTTGTGACATGTTACCAGATCCGTCGGCAGCTGGGGTCGAGTGTCGGTGGGAGCCTTCGTCCCGTCCGGTGAATGGTTCCGCCGACCCTTGCTCTCTGGGTTGTGGATAATCACTCATCGCAGGTTCCCGCGGAGGGTAGTCTTGCCATCTCCCAATGGAAAATCAGTAACACCTCTTCCAATCAAAAATCATCCCGGCCTCTGGCCTACAAACTGACCCCGCCCCTTATTGGAGCAATGATCATTGGTATTTTCATGCAACATACAGATCGGAGATACAGCACTCTGTGCTAGGCGCTCCAGAAATGTGAAAAACACGAAGAGTGGGGGGAGGGTAATCTTACTCTGCGAGGCGGGGAGGCATAACTGTCACTGTCTGGTTTGTCAGTTCTAACTAAACGACAAACTGTACGTGTACGGCGGATTTTTACGGTTTTCAAGCCATATAGAGCTCCCTATAGGTAAAGTAATTATTTTTTATACCAAATATCTCCCGATTTATTTATCTTAAACCTTTTATTTAATATCTGTAATTATTAAATTCTTTTAAGTACTTAAAAGAGCACCGATGAGTTATGATATTTTTTACAGAAACACAAGCAGACACAGAGAGATCGATAGACACACAACACCACATTACAAAGAATGAATTCGTGTTCTAAGGTGTCTAAACATATAATTCTATTGTGAGTGGGAATTCGAATTTTCAATTCCATTCTAAAAATGTCCCTGTACATTAAAATTTTTATGTTAGGGAAAGTAAAAAAAAAGCAAATTTCAGTACTTTTAAACAAATAGGGAAAAATCCGACCAAATTACTAGACATCCATTCCTGCATAAAGCCAACGTCTAATTCCGGAGAGCCCAAACCTCAAAGTAACACCATATAGAGTGATCTCCCAATCCTACTGAACACTTTCCTAGTGAATAAAACGTTTTCTTGACTCTTTCTAGGACAGTCTCCAGCTAAAGCAGGACGCTATTCTAATGAATATGGGTGTAATCACTAACTCCTACAACATCATCTAGGACGGTCGCTAGTCAGAAAGAAACCTATATAAAAGAATATGGTATGTGGTGTTCTTATGACACGAATAACAGCTACAGTGGTCTCCCAATCTTACTGGACACTTTCCTAGTGAATAAAGCGTTTCCTTGACTCTTTCTAGGACAGTCTCCAGCTAAAGCAGGACGCTATTCTAGTGAATATGGGTGTAATCACTAACTCCTACAACATCATCTAGGACGGTCGCTAATCGGAAAGAAACCTATGTAAAAGAATATGGTATATAGTGTTCTTATGACACGAATAACAGCTAGAGAGAGTGGTCTCCCAATCCTACTGGACACTTTCCTAGTGAATAAAGCGTTTTCTTGACTCTTTCTAGGACAGTCTCCAGCTAAAGCAGGACGCTATTCTAGTGAATATGGGTGTAATCACTAACTCCTACAACATCATCTAGGACGGTCGCTAATCGGAAAGAAACCTATGTAAAAGAATATGGTATATAGTGTTCTTATGACACGAATAACAGCTAGAGAGAGTGGTCTCCCAATCCTACTGGACACTTTCCTAGTGAATAAAGCGTTTTCTTGACTCTTTCTAGGACAGTCTCCATCTAAAACAGGACGCTATCGTAGTGAATATGGGTGTAATCACTAACTCCTACAACATCATCCAGGACGGTCGCTAGTCGGAAATAAACCTATGTAAAAGAATATGGTATATGGTGTTCTTATGACACGAATAACAGCTAGAGTGGTCTCCCAATCCTACTGGACACTTTCCTAGTGAATAAAGTGTTTTCTTGACTCTTTCTAGGACAGTCTCCATCTAAAACAGGACGCTATCCTAGTGAATATGGGTGTAATCACTAACTCCTACAACATCATCTAGGACGGGCGCGGTAGCCCATTGGTTAGCGCGCTGGAGTTGCAGTCGGTAGGCCCGGGTTCGATTCCAGCCACTGCCAAAACTGCCGCCGTGTTCATGCGGAGTACGATCACGTTAAACATGTGGGTCCGAAAGTCCTTCCGAGAGATTGGTGGTAGGGGAAGGAGGGTACGGTGCCTGTGGATGCCTCCCCCACTGGGTTCCGGTCTAAATTGGGTGGCACTTCCCGACCGTCCAAACAGTTACCTTACACCTTTCTGGTAGGTCGGACGGTCTGGGTTTCAACAACAACAACAACATCATCTAGGACGGTCGCTAGTCGAAAAGAAACCTATGTAAAAGAATATGGTATATGGTGTTCTTATGACACGAATAACAGCTAGAGTGGTCTGCCAATCTTACTGGACACTTTCCTAGTGAATAAAGCGTTTTCTTGACTCTTTCTAGGACAGTCTCCATCTAAAACAGGACGCTATCCTAGTGAATATGGGTGTAATCACTAACTCCTACAACATCATCTAGGACGGTCGCTAGTCGGAAATAAACCTATGTAAAAGAATATGGTATATGGTGTTCTTATGACACTAATAACAGCTAGAGTGGTCTCCCAATGTTACTGGACACTTTCCTAGTGAATAAAGCGTTTTCTTGACTCTTTCTAGGACAGTCTCCATCTAAAACAGGACGCTATCCTAGTGAATATGGATGTAATCACTAACTCCTACAACATCATCTAGGACGGACGCTAGTCGAAAAGAAACCTATGTAAACGAATATGGTATATGGTGTTCTTATGACACTAATAACAGCTAGAGTGGTCTCCCAATCTTACTGGACACTTTCCTAGTGAATAAAGCGTTTTCTTGACTCTTTCTAGGACAGTCTCCATCTAAAACAGGACGCTATTCTAGTGAATATGGGTGTAATCACTAACTCCTACAACATCATCTAGGACGGACGCTAGTCGAAAAGAAACCTATGTAAACGAATATGGTGTTCTTATGACACTAATAACAGCTAGAGTGGTCTCCCAATCTTACTGGACACTTTCCTAGTGAATAAAGCGTTTTCTTGACTCTTTCTAGGACAGTCTCCATCTAAAACAGGACGCTATCCAAGTGAATATGGGTGCAATCACAAACTCCTACAACATCATCTAGGACGGTCGCTAGTCGGAAATAAACCTATGTAAAAGAATATGGTATATGGTGTTCTTATGACACGAATAACAGCTAGAGTGTTCTCCCAATTCTACTGGACACTTTCCTAGTGAATAAAGCGTTTTCTTGACTCTTTCTAGGACAGTCTCCATCTGAAACAGGACGCTATCCTAGTGAATATGGGTGTAATCACTAACTCCTACAACATCATCTAGGACGGTCGCTAGTCGGAAATAAACCTATGTAAAAGAATATGGTATATGGTGTTCTTATGACACGAATAACAGCTAGAGTGGTCTCCCAATCTTACTGGACACTTTCCTAGTGAATAAAGCGTTTTCTTGACTCTTTCTAGGACAGTCTTCATCTAAAACAGGACGCTATCCTAGTGAATATGGGTGTAATCACTAACTCCTACAACATCATCTAGGACAATCGCTAGTCGGAAAGAAACATATATAAGAGAATATGGTATACGGTGTTCTTCTGACACAAAAACCAGCTAGAGAGTGGTCTCCCAATCCTACTGGACACTTTCCTAGTGAATAAAGCATTTTCTTGACTTTTTCTAGGATAGTCTCCAGCTAAAACAGGACGATATCCCGGTGAATATGAATGTAATCACTAACTCCTACAACATCAAAAAAATCGAATCGGTTCTAAAATCGACTACATTCAAAATTTGGAGGTAACTACCAACCTTTCATTTTAGAAGTTTCGAAATTAAAACAAGTATCTGTTTAAAGATGCCTGTGTTAGTCTGTAAACCCCCTCCGCCCCCATATTTTAAATCTAACCTGTTCATTTAACAACCTTGGAAATGAGCATGCAAATGTAGATTTAAGGGCCCAATAACAACAAACTAATAAAAATTCTAAACATTTAAACCTCGGAATTGGGGGGGGGGGGGTAAAATTCGGGCAAAAAATAAAATATATACAAACAAATATAATATTGTAGGATATTAAAGAAAAGGGTATACGAAAGCATAGAGAAAAATGCCAAATGTTTCTTTATTGACTGCACATGGGGGGAAGAAGCTGCAAAACCATAAAATTTTCGTTTTTTCTTAGTTTGAGAAGTAATGAACAAAAAATTATGAAACAACTTTTAGGAGTTCCAACCTAAATAAGGAATATAACAGGCACGCTTCAGGTCGAATAGAATAAGAAGTCGATCAAAAAAAAAGAAGGTAGTACGAGAATATGAGGGTTCAGAAATAAAAGAAATAATAAAAAAATATCGAATCGAGCGGGGTATCAAAAAATCGGTCTTCGAGACTAAGAGAAAACAACATTTTTTTTTATTTTCTAAGTCATTGGAGAAAAATGGGGAGGAAGAAGAAAAAATTCGCTATTTCTTTATTTTAGAAAGTAATGGACGAAAAAATCGGAAAATTTATATTGCGACAACCCCAAACTTTAACGCAAACACATGGAAAATATCACGGACACTTCAGGTTAATTACAAAAAGAGTTGGAGAGAGAGTAGTAAAATGGGGGTGGGGGGAAATAAAAAATAAAAATATTCGAGTGGGGTATTAAAAAATCGGACACATCGAAACTGGGAGAAAATTATCACATTTTTACTTTCCTTATATACATAATGTGTAAGGAAAATATTGTGACGGGGTCGAAAATTCGAATTCGAGTTTTCGACGGGAGAGCAAGTTTTAAGCATTCCTGATCACGAATCAAACACTTTTGAGGTGATGTCTGTGGAGACGATATCTCACGAACGAATGGAGTGATTCGAATGAAATTTGGTACAAAAATCACAATTTGTACATACTGGAAGCCTATTGTTTTTAAACGCAATCGAATGTTCAGAACCCCCTAAATTTTTGAGTGAAATTTTGAAAAAATCATCAAAAATTCAAAATCTTTAATAAAGTTACGCAAATAGACATTTCTTATGTAATTTTTCCTTAGAAAATGATTGACAAACTTTAGAACACTAGCATGAACCGTTCTCGAGATATTACACATTTTTCAAATAAATTTATCAAAAAATCCCATAAATTAAAAAAAATATATTAACTGTTGAGAAACATGTTCGTTTTTCATATGTAATACCATGCGATAAATTGGGTGACATCATTCGCGTGGATCTAGCTCGTTCCATTCATGAGAAAAGATACTTTGTGTGATACTTTTGTATTTGATCGCCAATAGTCATTTATCTGCCATAAGAATAACTTATTTCTCCGTCCATAACTCTTGGCGAGATTTTGGCGACAAATTTGACGGAATGTAGCCAACTTGGCGACTTTTGTAAATGTTGCCAAATTAACGAAAATCTCGCCAAATGGATAAAAATGACGCTAAATCAATGAAAATGATGACTAATTGACGAAAATTCAATATCTTGGAAAGAATATTAGTATCTACTATAAGAATAACCTATTTTTTTTTGCTGTAAAAGTAGTAATTTCATTGCGTTATATAAGGAATGTCATGTGCTGCCCACATCAGATTTTTAATTTTATGAGGAGAAGTAAAAGACCAAATTTTCCATTTTTTTTTCTTAACTGTTAGATAAGTAATAAAAAATATTTCAGTATCCAAATCCAAATACAGGAATAATAAGATGGATATTTATGTTTGGTTATGAAACGAAGAGGAGGTAAAAATGTAAGGGGAAGGGGAATATGATAATTAAAATATATTTTTAAAAATAGGGGTCATTTTAGACAAAGAAGAAGTACGATTTTTTTTTCGTTTGTTCAGTCATTGAAATTGAACAAACGCATCTGAAACACTACTAAAATTGTTTCTAAACATTGCACTTTCGTCAAATAAAACCTGATGAAAATAATTTGCCTAATTATTCCCTACGTGCTGACATAAATTTTATGAGCTACGAATTTTACGAACATAGTGAACGGAACTAAAGACTTTTGTTTCAGATATAACCCAGCTGGGTGGATTATAAATGATAGCAAAATAATTTTGACGACTGAATAAAACGCGAGTGACGCGAGATACGTGAAGACTTTATATTTTTAGCCACATAGAACAATTATTCGTTACTAAATTTGAGCATGTTGAATATGACATACAATCTAAACATAATTTGATTTTAAATATGATATTTTTTTATCTAGAACTAAAATACTAACACTTCTCCGACTCATAAAAGGCGTAAGTGATTGATTTGTTACAAAGAAAAATAGTTCATTAGGTGAGCAATAGATGGCGGAGTCATTCCGTAAATATCTGTATAAACAGCTCCATCTATTGCATATCTTGCGAACTATTTCTCTTAAAAGCAAATCAATCATTTACGTTTTTAAGTAGGATACATTTTCATATTTTATTTACTGGTCAAAAACTCGATACTTGTGCAATTTGCGACGTTTAACTGTATACTGAAAGCTAATCCTAAATCTGGAAATAAGAAAGATTTGCGTGGTAAACATGTATAAATGCAATGTTTTTTTGTTTTTTTAAGTTTTGTTTCACGTAGATGAAAAAAAAAATCGGTTTTTTAAACTGTTTCTAGTCCGTAAAGCATTCTATATCTACTCTACCTATTTCACTATCTAGTCTACATTTATCGTAACGCTCAGGTTTCAGCTAGATATGTCCTAATCATAGATGCTATTTACATCAAAAATATGCTTTTTAAAACTGTTTCTAAATATTATCATTTCGACAAATAAACCCTGATGAAAGGAAATTCCCAGTGGGGTAGCATCCATAAGGATTATACCCTTCTTCCCCTACCACCATCTTCTCGGAAGGACATACAGAGCCACATATTTAACTCGCCCGTACTCCGCGTGAACACGGGGACATTTAGGGCAGCGTGGGGAATCGAACTCGGATCGTCCGAGTCCAATCCCCGTTCTCTACCTTCCAGACTGTCTCACCTCTTTTCCGCACGTTTTTCCGGCAGAGCCCTGTTTTAGAAATAATTTGACCACAGAGCCTCTGCCACTTTTAATATGTGTGTTTTAGGTTGGACCAATATGTACTTTGGGAATAATGGACTAATTTTTGTGAAAGTGTTCTTTAGTTTTCTATACTTCTGCTGAACCCTTAAAGCTCTACGAAGCACAGATACAGATTTAAGATATCTTATCTTCGAAAGAGAAATCGTACATATCTTGGGCATTGTGCAGAATTTTTCTTTCTCTCATGTTGCATGATATTTATATCAGATTTTTTGTGACCATATCATTTTAACATTGCGAAAATTTATTAATCTTATCGAAATTGTGTTCAAACTCCAATCATTTGCAATGATATTAAAATGTTCTGTAAGGAATGACTTTTTATTAAATTAACAATTTGCCAGGGCACCCAGCTAATCTCCCTTAAATACGCCCATGCAGGGCATGCTGCTTTCAGAAATATAAATGCGATCCTAAAATCATGATATCTTGAAATCGCTCATGTTTTTCGACATATATCATGTCCATACACTCACTTATAGAACAGCACATAGCGAATTCAAGCTAGAAATGATTTATTCTTGTTCAGGAATGCCTTAAAATGTTTAAATAAATATAAATGCGATAATTGATACTTTTTACCTTGTCTCAATACCTTTCACTTATAAAAAAAAATCACTTATAGATTGTTTTCATCTACGTCAAAATCACCTGACATATTGTAAGTGTCATCTATTGATGTAATGACAGAAAGCATTACTATCATATGTCTTGTTAAGTCTTTCTAGACCTCCAAAAGTCCCTTTGTGACCTGAAATCAATCATTGTACACTTATATCAACTACGGTACAGAATCAAACCAAGCCAGATTTTCCATGAGGGGGACTGGAATTTCCAAACCCTCCATAATCCCTTCCATTGATCTCTTTGCACTCTCTTGTCGTGTGCTTTCAACGTCAGATTTTGTATGATTATTGCAGAAGTTTTTCAGCGATTATTTTAAAATAAAACTTATTAGAACAAAAGTTGCAACTCAATTTTTTAGAGTGTTAATTTCCGTCTCTTACAGGCTTAAATACTAGTAATCACATAATTTTCTTTTGCATGTATATTCCCATTAAAATGTACAGTAACTACGTCAGGTGATGACGTCACGTAAAAACCATTTCTTGTACGAAAAATGATTAAAAGTAAAATAAGGCGAGATGAAGGATTTACAAGTGTTGTCCCACTGAAGTTCAATCATCGAACAGATCGAGAGAGAGAGAGAGATTTGCGAGATCTTGAACTTCTATTGTCCCTCCAGTGAATGACAGCGAGACATTCTGGAAAACTGCCAACAATATTTATTTATCTGTGCCCGGATTTTCTGGTCTAGGCTGGAAATAACCAAGTCTTCCGGTGTCGAATGGATATTTACTATTGAATAACTGCGTCATTTTTTTTTATTTTTGGAAGAGATTGAAATCTAGTACTCCGATTTCAATCGGAGCAGATATACATTTACAAATCTAAAATATGTTCTACGGTGTATTAATAGATATAGATTTCCCATATAAAGTATATGCGGAAAGAATTTTGAAATGGGGTCGATTCGGATACGAGTTTTCCATGGATTTACACGTTTTTAGACATAATAAGATACGAAATTTTTATCGTTTGTAAAGTACTATTCTACTTGAACCAAAGATCATGACATTTGTATGGACCATTATAATTTACTTCACTTTAAATTAAACTTCCAATAACCTAATGACTAGAGTTAACGAAGGAATCACGGCATTTAACAAATAAGCAACTTTATTTATAGCTAGCTTCGCTGGGAACTTAAAACACACACACATATATATATATATTAAAAATCCATATACAAATGATTTACAACACTAGCATTACAAATTCTACCCGAGACATACGAATCTACATTGAAATTCCGTAACTTATTACTAACTGACCTTCAATCTGAACCTATCATGATCAAACTACGATAATATATATATACTCACAAGATTGTAAGCTTTACTCTAGATACTACATCTTCTGAACTATCAAAACACACACAGGCGCGCGAACTGGGAAGGATGGCAGATACGTAATTCTAAAGTCTGCCCTTCTTATAGATCTGGCCAATCGTGAGTATGCGATTCTTCGGAATGAAAGTTGAAAAGATTAGGACATAAATTAAAATCAGGAAAAGTAGAATTAGAATAAAATGATAATAAATAATGGAATCCTCACATGTTACTTGCGTGTGTGTGTGTGTGTGTGTGAGAGAGAGAGAGAGAGAGGGGGAGGTAGAGTATATTAGTGTGTGTCAGAAAAAGGGCGAGTGTGTGTGCGTAAGAGAGAAAAAGGATGTGCATGTGTGTGTGAGAGAGAATGCATTTGTCCACTCTAGCTAAGGAATTTTGTGAAAGTTGGCAATTAACAAATTCATTACACTAGTGGTGATTAGATTTTATACAATTAGAAAAAATAGAACGTCTTATTTTTTAAAATGTCCCTCAAACGTCCACAAAAATCTGAAATTAAAGAATAAATACGCTAAAATGTCTGCAAAACTCCACAAAATCGGAAATTAAAGAATTAAATACACTGAAATGGCTGAAAGAGCCCTCAAACTCAGAAATTAAAACATTAAATACGCTAAAATGTCTGCAAAAATACCCAGACTCAGAAATTAAAGAATTAAATACGCTTAAATGTCTTCAAAAGTCCCGAAACTCTGAAATTAAAGTATTAAATACGCTTAAGTATCTACAAAAATCCCCAAACTCGAAAATTAAAGAATTAAATAAACTTAAATGCATTGATTAAATACTTGTATGAGTAATTTTTCGTGATTAAACGAATAAAATCAACCCTATTACTCAAGGATAAACCGTTCTAGAGATATTTTAGATTTTTGAAATTTTTTTAGACATACCACAATTTCAAAATGTTCTAAGTTGCCAAATGAAACTTAAAACAAGAAATTTATGAAAAATCCTTCATTCTGGCAGCGCGTGTTTTCAAGGAAATATTTTGAATCCTAAGCGAAAAAAGAAACGGAAGTGAAAATTTTAAGTGAACCCCCTACCTCCTCAGGAATGTAATACTTAATTCATATCAGTCATCATTTAATTTATATCTATAACAGATCCTGGGATATAAATGCTCCGAGAAAAATGAGTTAGAAGTGACACACATCTCCAGACCCCCGGCCACACAGAAAGCTACCATAAGCCTTTGGGTTGGTCGTGTGGTCTGGGTTTTCTACACATCTCCAGACCCGGAAATGGAAATACTTAGTGAGTCCTTTAATCACTCGCCTGAATTTAATGCTGAATCCATATCAGTCAGTATCCAAGCTCTATCTATAGCCAAACCTGAGAAATAGATGTTTCAAGTAAAATTTTTAAACAAAAATTGGAAGAGAAACCTGAAGTGAAAAAAAAAACTTAGTAAACCACCTTATCTCGTCCAAAATTTTATGCTAAATTCACATCAATTATCATCTGAACTCTATATATTACCATTCTCGAGAAATATATGTTTCAAGTAAAATAAAAATATTTGAACCGGAAATGGGGAAAGAATAGGAAGTGGAAATCCTTGGGGAACCCCTCCTTCCCATTCTTTTCTGAAATTTGATGCCAAATTCAAATCAGCCATCATCTCATCTCTAGAGCAAATGCTGAGAAATAGATATTTCAAATAAAAAAGTTTCGGAAAAACAATGGTATGGCAACATATTTTCCACCTATTTACAACTAAAATTTTTCGATATAACTTGAAATATCCATTTTATATGTTTTATGTGCATATAATACGACAAAGCACACATAATATAAATACCCATTTAAAATACCCATAAAATAAAATACCCTCTTTATGTGTTATTTTATACGCTAAAACTTGAATTATGCATTATAAAGAAAAATGAATAAGAAAACCATGTGCTGCTCACATCAAACGTTTCACTTTAAATTGAGCAATACGCCCACACTCACTAACACACATTAAGCTATATATAAGAGAAAGATCAAAGATGTCATAGCAACCAACGTCATAAAAACATTGAACGCCACCTAATATGACGTTTAACATATATTCAGGTGAAGTTTGTTTCTATTTTATCAACAGCACGTTTCATATCTTTTTTACGTGTTCATGCAAAAAATTCATTCTCACGTCCATCTGATGATTCTTGCGACGTGAGAGCGGAAGTCGTTCAGTTTGTTGAACGAGTCACAGATCTGCGAATCCCATTTTTATGGATCTTTAACTTATGTTCAAGGTACTCTAAAAGTGATTTAAGATATTTGAAACACAAAACTGTAAAATATCTGAAGTGAGGGTCAAGCATGACATTCCAGAGAGACTCATGCTTTTTTTTTCTTGCTTTATATGCATCATTTTTAAGTTTTAGAGCATATAATGCATGAAATGGAATTTATATCAGATTTTCAATTTTAAGTTACCCTTTTATCATTTAGCGACTAAGTGCATTTTAAAATGACGCAGAGTATTAAAAATTTCAAAAAACTGAAATATTTATAAGATGGTTATATCTAGTGCAGTGGTGCTAAACCCGTCGATCGCCATGGCTTGTCAAGTCGACCTTTAGATGATTTTGTGGAAAATAGGATGTTTTACATTGCGCTTTACGAGAATAAAAATTAAATTTTACCTCAAAGTTCTCTTAAATAAATGAGTGAGGTTTATTTATTTAATAAATATATTTAATTAACGTTTTTATTAATACCACAAGGTTAAAAACTTAATTTAAATAAATATTTATATTATTAAAAAAGTGGTGGCGATTATAACAGAGTCTTAAATTTTCTGTAAAATTCCACACTCTATCAGTACAAATTAAAGGAACATCTCTCTCTCTCTCTATCTATCTATCTATCTCTATCTAGTTTTTTATAGGATGGGTTAAAGGTCACTCGGATGTCCTGGGAAATGAAGTTGCAGACTGTTTAGCTTTTGAGGCGACGTCAGATACTATCTCCGTTCAGAGTACAAACTTACCATATCCCTGTTCATCGCTAAGGTCACATCTAAATATTAATATCATAAAAGAGTGGCAACAGCAGTGGAATGAAAGTGAGAAAGGAAGAGAAACTTTCAACTATTTTCCCAGAGTATCTCGAGCAACTGATTTGCAGCAGAGAGTTGGTACAGTTTTTCTCGGGGCATGACTGTTTCCCAACCTATCTTTACAAAATCCAAAAGAAAGACACTGAAAACTGAATTTATGGTGAAATAGGATCTCCGAAACATTTTGTATTTGATTGCGAACTTACAAAGAACTATCACCTTAAAAGGCCCAGTAGACAACATATGTCAATATTTGCCAAAAACCTTCTGGGTAATAGCTGGGCTAAACAGAGAATAACATCTATAATTCAATTCCTAGAAGAAAACGAACATATCCTGTGAATTATTACTGGTAACCCCCAAACATTAGCTCACTGTGTTTTGCATATTTATTTGTAGTATTTGTAAATTTTGTTATAAATACTGCAATCAAATTAATTTTAAATTCACATCTGTTTTAATCATTGCAAATATCATTGTATGTATCAATATAGTATTGAAAATCCTGGTACCCTGTGACAGGTGTATGTACATGTTGTATATATAATTTTGTATGTATGTTTGCATAAGTAGTTTTTTATATTCTTATATATTTTGTATATATATATATATATATATATATATCTTTGGAGAATTATTCGTGGCATTTTGTATATGTAATAACCAATTTTAGAAATATTTTTATATACATAGTTGCTCTCATTTGAAACAGTTCTGCACATAAGTGCTTATGGATGTGAAATATTTGTGAAATACTATTTGTATCTAGTATAGACAAACATATTGCAATATTGTATATAATTGTTTATCATTTTTATCTTGGCATTAAGTTTTGATTTCTGGTTTTGGCAGATATTCCTCCACCATAGGTTGTAATTACTGTAAACCTTCGGGTCGGTGCGCATAGGTGGTTAATATCTCTCCCTATCTCTATCTCTTCTATATCTCCTCTCTCTCTCTTTTCTCTCTCTCTTTTCTCTCTCTCTTTTCTCTCTCTCTTTTCTCTCTCTCTTTTCTCTCTCTCTTTTCTCTCTCTTTTCTCCCTCTCTTCTCTCTCTCTTCTCTCTCTTCTATCTTCTCTCTCTTCTCTCTCTCTCTCTTCTCTCTCCTCTCTCTCTTCTCCAGCACATAAAGTTCCTAACAGATTAATAAATTTCGATATTATATTTTGGGGAGGGGTGGACTTAAATTAGACTTTCGTATGACTATATCACGCTGAAAATCAATAGGATTATTGTGTGTTGTTGATTGAAATAAGCATGCATGCAATTCACTTAATTATTTCCAGAAATATTAGAGACCTACCTGCCTGTTAAAAGTTAAATGTCTGCTATCTCAAAAATGGCAAAACTACTAAACAATGAAATCAATTTAATTATCGTTAAAAGTACTTACAAAAGAACTCACTTATTGGGTAATAGTGAATACATTTGAAATTTTTACGATTTTTTCCATTTCCAAAACCTGCAGTATCTGGAGAAAAGCACTTGTTAACATTCCATTAAAGATACTATGCACTTCTAAATAAAAAATATATATAAAGTGGCTATTTTTGTATCAATTTTTAACATATTTATTTATTTATTTATTCAAAAAAAACGTTCGGAAAATCGAGAGCCTTCCTTTAATTCCATGATCTTGAAAATCGTCAAAGACCTAATTTAGGCATCTGATTTTTATCGATTTAAAAATATCATGCGAATTTATTCCGATTATCTCAATTTATTTGAGAAATATCATCTCCATAGACTCAAATACATCGTAAAGTAATTGATTCATGTTCAGGGGCTCTAAAAACGTATAGGTCTATCAAACTCCGAGGATCGTATTTTGGCCCCATCGCAATGATTTTCATGCACTATTTGTTATGTAGAAGTAAAAGAAGCTAGAAAACGAATTTTCATATTTATCCAACCTATTTCAGTAAAACTTTTAAACAATATTAATTGAATAATTTAACTCGAAGCAAACTTTCTAAGCACAAAATAAACAAACTAAATTTCTCCCAACACAGTAAACATTCTCGGATTTAATAAACCGAGCAAATGCATTCTAGCAAATATAACTGTAATATATTTTAATTTCAAGATAACGATTACGATGAAACGTAATATGCTAATCGACTGCCCCTCTGAAATGACCTCTCGACAGCAAACGATGGAAGGGCTTGTATATTTAACTAACTTTTATTTACGTTTTTGCTTTTAAAAAAGTCCATTTAATTGCAATTATTGTTTTAATGAAGAGAACAAGTGGTTGCAAAGTTTTTATGGTCGTATTTTGCGATTCTCTTAATAGATTTCATGACTTTCATTGATAAGAAAGAGAAAAATAAGAAATGCTTTTCTTTTAAAAAATTCTCACACGCATTGAATCTGTGAAAATTAAAGAGAACTGAGGTGTAGAGTTAATACGCCGCCCATTGCATCGAACTTATGAAAGCTAATACAAAAAGCATTAAATGTTAAGCCCGTTATATGACGGAGTTAATAACTGGACAGCGAAAGGTATTATAAAGAAAAATTCATTTTATTTTCAAGGATATTGAATCATTACAAAATGGCAACATTTTGTTAATATAAAATACGCCAAATTTGTTGCCAAAGCAACTAAATTTATCGATAAGCAGGATATACAATTAAAAACATTGGCTTTTTTTAATATACAAGAGATTATTTAAAAAAAGTTGGTTGTCAATATATTATTATTTCTCTATTAACTTCCCCCCACATTTTGATATCTACATGAAATACAAAGTTGTTTTTCCAATGCCAAGTTTAAGTATTGAATTTGATTTAACTTTTTCTATCACGTTCTCTTCACTTGCTTAATTTGGAGGAAAACGGATAAAAATGGAAAATTGTTCTTGGTTTGGCATACTATATGCATTTTTTTTTTATGTGACAGCGTTTTCATGTGTATATATAATTATTTCTTCCAACTAAATTTAGCTTCAATCATAGACAGTTTCGGAGATATTGCAATGCAGTGTAAAATATTCATGATCTTGCTGTGCACGAAGCTGTCATAATTTAAAGACAATCGAGATATTTTTATATTCATGTAACAGTCTGCATTTGTACAAAATTTGATTCAGTCGGTTAAATAATTTTGAAGCAGAATCACTGTATATAATTATCTAACGTGTTTTTATCTTTTCAGAGCTTCCTTAAGCCCCCCAGGATACCTAAAAGGCTGAATTTTTGCACACTTATAGCATCATCTACGGCTCAGAAGCAAACGGAGCCAAAATTTTGATTTACTGGTGAATAAATCATCATCGTGTCTAGTGGCACATACGGCCTTCCGCTTACGTCGCCACTCTGGTCGATCCTGTGTCGCAGTTCTTGCTTCTGACCAGCTCGCCCATCCCCTCAGATTTATCTCTTGTTCTATTAGTTTCCTCCAAGTTAGCTTGGGTCGGTCCAGAGATATTTTTCCCTCAGACACCCAAGTAAGTGCCACTGCAGGGATGTTATGCTGCGGCATTCTTAAGACATATTTAGTCCATTTCCATCTATGGTTTTTTTATTTCCATCTCTATTGCTTTCTGTCCAGTACTCTAGTAGATTTCAGTATTAGTAATAACATAAGGCCAAAATACTCCCAAAATTTTCCTCAGACACTTAGTCTGCCAGGCATTCAACTTGTTGCATTGGCCCTTTGTTAATTTCCATGTTTCGGCTCCATACAATAAAACGCTGTTCACTAAAGAATTAAAAAGGATGATTTCGGTTTTTAAATTAAGGTTAGTAGCTCTCTATACTTTATTTAGTTTTTTAAAACAATTCTGAGATTTTGCAATTCTTATTTGGTGGATAAATAGGTTCTTTTAAATATTTTCAGACTCTCCAAAAACCTCCATGGTGACCAAGAAGGCTGGATCTTTGTGCATGTATAGTACTGACTATCGGACAGAATCTAACGTACTCAGATTTTCGATATTTCTCTAAAAGTGAAGAAAATGGGTTAAGGCGAAGGTTCAAAACCCTATTGAACTCTCTCACCGAGGGTATTATAAAAGTTCTGAAACTCCGGGGAAAGAAGAATTTAAATAGCAGTCGCGCAGATTGCCGACGATAGAGGGTGCTGGCGACCAGGTTATAAGAAGGCGAAGTGCAAAGCACGAGATTGTGGGAGGTGATACTAGTTGGTACGTGGAGCGTGGCGTGTGTGGATGCAAACGATGGTAAAAAGGGTGGACCATGTACATTCTGATTTATTATTTATAAATTACGTTAATGGAGTTTATTTTATATTTACAGTTTAAGAGTAAACGTGTTGTTTTTATCAAACGATTCCTGCGTTTTCATTTCGACACCGCTCTCTCTCGCTCTCGCTCTCTCTCTCGCTCTCTCTCTCGCTCTCTCTCTCGCTCTCTCTCTCGCTCTCGCTCTCTCTCGCTCTCTCTCTCTCGCTCTCTCTCTCTCTCTCTCTCGCTCTCGCTCTCTCACACACACACACATGCATATGAAAAAAGAAAATAATTAGATTAGAAATTACTTCATTTAATTTTTCTTGATATAAAATACTCAAAACATACATCCTTTAAAAATACAAAATCAGATATTTGATCCCATCTGCATATTTTTTCGTAGAAAATAAAAATGACAAAAAAAACTCAATTCCTATGTCTATTGTAAGTACACGACTGAGCTTTTAAAAATATAATTTGTTAAATTATCCTGACACAAACGTGTAAAATAAATCAAAACAAACCGAACCCCTCTACACGAGGAAAGAGCAATCAGATCTAATAAGCTCAGCAAACGTTTACTAGCAAATCTAGCTCCTTAAAAAAGCGTCATTTCGAGATAAACATTCCACTGAAACTAAGTATGCTAATCGATTGCCCGCTGAAATGACCTCTCGATAGCAGACGATTTTAACGTCTTGTATATTTAGATCAATATCTGGTTTTATTGACGCCTCCTCCACTTTCAAAAAAAGGATTTAAATGCAATTATTGCTTTAACAACGATGGGAAAAGATTGTTGGTGAGATTTTATGATAGAAGACTTTTGTGACTTTTCATTGCTAGCAGGGAAATTGGAGAATATTTTTTTAGATGGATTAACACTTTTTGATAATTTCTCAGCATGAATCGAACGTTTTAGAAGTAAAGGCTGTGTATATGTACTTGTTCTGTAGACACGATATCTCACGGACAAGCCGTTAAAATGAAATAAGGTACAATTCTCACAATCAGTACATTCAAGGGATGGGACAGCCCAGTGGTTAACCGGTGGGAATTGCACTCGGGCGACCCGAGTTCGATTCCCGTCTCTTCCTAAACTGTCCCCCGTGTTCACACGTAGTATGGGCACGTTAAATATGTGGGTCAATATGTCCCTGTGGATACCGCCTCTACTGGGTTCCGGTCTAAATTGGGTGACACTTCCCGGCCATCCAAACAGATACTTTATACCTTCGGGTAGATCGGATGGTCTAGGTCGAAGAAGAAGAATCAGTGCATTCAACAATCTTATTGATTATAAACAAATTTAATATTCAAAATTTAATACGTGAAATATGAAGAGAATAACTATTTGAATTTTATGTCAAAACCTAGAACTAGAGGGAATTTTTTCACAAAATTTTTGTAATTCTTAAAATTTTGTTATATATTTCATAATATTGTAGAATTTTATTCATAAGTATTTTTACAAGAAGTTTTGCGCATATTTATTGTAATGTAGATAATGTTGCTTATGTATTTTATTTATTACCGTTTTTTACTATTTATTTTATCATAGGATATTTAAATTCGTAATGTTATTCACTCAGATTGAGTTATGTATGTTACTGTTTTGTGTACTGTTTCTTTTTTTTCCTCTTTAGATTTTCTCCTTTTATTTTCTTTACTTTTCGTTTGGCGATGATTCGTCTGTCTGGGTCACGTGATACGACTATTTATAGGCAGATGACTCATTTTGGTCGTTTTGATTTTAGTTTTGTTGGTTCTCCAACACTAACAAGGGGAATCAGCGTATCCTCGAAGCAGTTGTATGCTACATTGGTATTATATTTGTGTTTAAATTATTACTCACATTTTCCTTATACTTTGTACAAAGCGTTTTTGACTTACAGTGAACATATTTGATTTTTTTTTTTTTATGAATTTTTGGTTTTAGATTAAAGACGTGCAAAATCTCGAGTTTGACACATTTTGCAAATAATGTTATTTGCTTCTAAATAAAAAATTACGTATCACATGACTATTTCTTTAAAAAATTAATTTTGATGTCAAAGGAATAACATCTATCGCTGGGGTTTCTCTAGCGAAAAAGCATTTTTTAAACTATTTTTATTTTCGAAAAAACTTTAAAATGTAGCTCTCCGAGAGCGTTGATATTTTCATTTTACGAACTTTCACTCGATATATATATAGTAAACTATAAAAAATAGATATAAAAGATAAAAATATGTACCAGAAAATTTAGTATTAAAATATATATTATTATTAATAAAATCTTGTCAAGTTGAACAAGATTGAAAATTTTCCAATTCATGTTTTTAATGCTCATATCTCAAAAACTGAGAGTCAGCCATCTTTGAACAATAAGCAAGCAAGAATGTTTAGTTCTTTGAAAGCATTACAAGTGTATATAATTGAATGGCAGATCAAGCTCTAGTTTTTCGAAAAAACTTTAAAAAGTATCTGCCCGAACGAGTTTTCTTTTTTATTTTTTCTTATTTTTTTATTTTTCCTATTTATACTCGAAATATTTTCAAAACTATAAACGATAGATATAAATAGTAAGCAACAAAAAAGGTATAAAGAAATTTAGTTTCTAAATCTATATTTATTTTTAAAAATGCTCTTAAATTTTAGAGCAATCATCCTCTCAAATTGAAGAAGTATGAACATTTTACGTTTTTCAAGTTTGTAATACTATATATCTTGAAAACTAAAAGTTACAGCTACGAACAATAAGCAAGAATTTGTAGCTTTTTGAAAACTCTATAAGTGTGTATAATTAAATTTTGAATCGAATTCTTTTTTTTTTTCGATATTACAAAAGTTGAGTTTTATTTCACAAAATGTCATTCACGCAAAATCATTTCGGCTCCATCGGACTGGAGCCACCGCCAATTTTATATCATGTTTTTGTGATTTTCGAAGGAGAATGTTCGAAATATTCAACGCCTTTCCCTCATTTAAACACCCCGAAATTCAATAAACATCCGACATTTAAAGATCAAAATAATCGTACCAAATTTTATCCAATTTGGTCATATATTTAGGAAGATATAGCGCTCGATGTGGTAAAGTAAAATTTCCAATATACCAAGAACGATAAAACAAGAATAACTCCTTAACGATGGCTCCCATTTATATCTGTTTAGAAATACTGTAAAGCGTTTACAAGTTCTATAATAGTGAATATTTTCTACCTTTTTCATTTTATCTAAACAAAATGTGCAATACTTCGAAAACGGATATATTAATATCCTGAAAATAACGTCATTCTCTTTTAAATACAAAGATACACATAAAATGACTATTGTAAACATTTAACATATTTATTTATTACTACTATTTCTATATTTTCGAAAAGAAATATTTTAAAAATTGAAGGACCGCCCCTCCTGAATCCGCCCCTCCTGAAAACCCGCCCTCCTGAAAATCAATAAGCCTCTGACGCTTATGAAGATAATCGTGCCAAATTTCATACTATTATCCCTATTTGCTTGAGAGATGTCGTCTCCACAGCCTCGCAGACGCTCAAACATAATTGAAAAATAGTTGATTCACATTCAAGGATACTCTAAAAATGTTGAGATATCAAAGTATGAATGTCAGATTTTTGACTCGAAATTCAAAATTACCAGCTATGAATCAATATCAAGTGGCGTTACATACTATATCATAATATTTTCCATTACCTATACTGTGTTATAGGGAAAGTAAAAATCAGAGGAATAAGGGAGTTGTTCAGATCCGATCTGAAATCTAAAGGATATCTGTGAGAAATATCTGGGTCCACTTCAGCTATAAAAAAAAACTGTCTAGTTTCTCGATGGATGGAGAGTCGACCGGCCAAGCGAATATTTGTGATTTTTTACAACATAAAATCAATCAATCATTCATGGGCAAAATCCTCGATAAAAAATTACCAGCCATGAATCAATATCACGTGGCACTACATACTGTATCATATTAGATATTTATCAATACTACATAAATGACGCAATGCAATATTATTACAAATAGTATTTATCTTGAGGATGAAACCAACAAGATGAAAAGGAAGAGGGGGGTAATTTCCTTCGATTTTCTCGTGTAATATTTTAAATACAGTATTTTCACTTAACCCATTTAAAATTTTATACTTCAATGAGATTTTTATTTTTAAAAAAATAAAAAACGGAGCTTAGCCGTGTGCAAGCTTAACCATACTTCAATCGCATTAAAAATACATTAGGTATTCACATGTTATAAACATCTGATGTGGGCAGTACATGACTTTCCTTATATAATGCAATGAATTTACTTCTCTAAGGGTAAAAAAGTGATGAAAACATCCCCGGCACAGTGTTTAGAACGTTAAATTGTACATTTGGCGCTTTTCCGGATGACAACATGTAAAAACTATTTTACACCCAATTAACTTATATTTTACGCAACTCTAAATTAATATCAATATTGATAGCATCCTCAATAAGCAATATAGTCCATATATTTAAATATTTTTATAATAAATTTATTAATTAGGCGTCAATTTCATTACCTTGGCATCATTTTTGCAATTTTGACGATATTTTTGACAATATGAGGCTAAATATCTCCAAGTTGGCGATATTTAGAAGAGCATTTCTTATATAATAAAAGGTATGCCCATCGTATGACGGAATTAAAAATATGCAAAACATTGCATCCCATTTGGAGTCAGTTTTATTAATTTGGGGACAATTTTATCAATTCGATAACATTTTTATCAATTTGGCAACAGTTTGGTCTTGGCGACATTTTATCAATTTGATAACATTTTTATCAATTTGGCAACATTTAAAAAAAGTCGCCAAGTTAACGATATGCCGCCAAATTTCGCCGCCAGAATTCCACTAAGCAATACAGATGGAGATTATTCTTATGTTCTTTCCAAAATAATGAATTGTCATCAATTAGTTGTCACTTTTATTGATTTAGAGTTATTCTTATAAATTTGGCGACATTTTTTTATTAGTTTGGCAATATTTTTTATCAATTTGGCGACATTTAAAAACTCGCCAAGTTGGCAATATTCCGCCAAATTCGTCGCCAAAATTTCGTCAAGCATTATGATTGGAGAAATAGGTTATTCTTAAAGTAGATAAACGACTAATGGCGTCCAAATACAAAACTTTGACCCAAAGTAAGTTCTCTTATAGTAGATTCTTATATTCTTTTCAAGATATTAAATTTTCATCAATTAGTCTTCATTTTCATTGATTCAGCGTCATTTTTATCCATTTGGCGATATTTTCGTCAATTTGACAACATTTAAAAAACTCGCCAGGTTGGCGATATTCCGTCAAATTCGTTGCCAAAGCTTCGCCAAGCAATGTGGATGCAGAAATAGTTTATTCTTATAGTAGATAAACAAACGACTAATGGCGTCAAGATGCTATTACCTAAAATGTCTTTATGAATGGAACGAGCTAGATCTACGAGAATGATGATAATAAATTTATCTCATAATATTACATATGAGAAGTGAACAGATTTCACAATAGTTAATACTTTTCATGAATTTTATGTGATTTTTTGATAAATTTATTTGAAGAAAGTACAATATCTCAAGAACGGTTCATGCTAGCGTTCTGAAGTTTATGTCAATCGTTTTCTAATGAAAAATTACATAAGACATTATTTACGTAACTTAATTGAATGTTTCAATTTTTTGATGATTTTTCACAATTTCATTTCAAAATTTAGGGGGGTTCTGAGCATTCGATTGTGCGTAAAAACAATATGCTTCCAGTATTCACTGTTTGTGATTTCTGTACCAAATTTTGTTCAGATAGCTTCATTCATTCGTGAGATATCATCTCCACAGACTCACTGACACACACATACACACACACACATTCTTTCACACAAACGCACACACACACACATACTTTCACACAAAAACATACTTTCACATATATACACACACACACGTATACTTTCACACACGCACACACACAGACATCACCTCAAAAACAGATTTGTGTTCAGGGATGCTTGAAACGTGCACTCCCGTTGATAACTCGAATTCGAATTTTCTATACCGTCACAATACTTTCCGAATACATTATGTATATAAAGAAAGTAATAATTGTATTAAATTTAGTGTTTGAATTCGTATCAGATATATGTATGGTATCTGCAGAATATCTCTCTCTCTCTCTCTCTTTCTTTTCTTCTTACTTTTCTGTCTCTTTTTCTCTGTCTCTCTCTCTTTTCTCCCTTTCTTTCTTTCTGTCCCGCTCTTTCTCTCAAACTTTTGTATCCCTTTCTATCTCTACCTTTTTTTTATTTATTGATATCTCTCCTCTTTCTCTTGAAATCCAACTTTCTCCTTTTCTTTCTGTCTCTCTCCCTTTTTCTCTCTGCCTCTTTCTCTTTTTCTCTCCCTCTCTCTTTATTTCTCTCTATTTTTGTCTGTCTCTTTCTCCTTCTTTCTTTTCTCCCATTCTTTTTTTCTTTCTCTTTATTTCTCTCGCTTATACTTCCCTTTCTTTCTCTTTCTCAAAAGCACACATATACATAACAATATTAAACACAGCCATGCATACAAACTTCACACATTTCCACAGACTTCTCTAAAAAATGTTCGATTTGTTCAAGGATACTCAAATCAACATCCGTCAAAAACTCGAATTCAAATTTTTGATCTCATCAATTTTTTCCTCCATGCATATACTATGTAAAGAAAATAAAACTTATGTATTTCAATGTCAATCATCTGTGTTTTATCTTCAAAAAACGATTACGATGAAATGTATTCGAATCGATTGCCCGTTGTTGAGATGACCTCTCGAGAACAAATGATTTTAACGTCTAGAATATTTAGATCAATATCGAAATTTTTTACGACTCCCGTTTTATAAATGGACATTTAAATACAATTATTGTTTAAAAAAGAAAGACATGAACAGATTGTTGTAAAAGCTGTAAGCCGTTACTTCATCATATAATCGGAAGATTTTGACTTTTGCTAAGAAAAAAAAAATTAAGGAATATCCTTCTTTTAAGAAATTTCCGCGCGAATTGAGTTACGTAAATGGAAGGTAACAATGAAAAGTTATTTTATTTCTTGAAATTGCTGATTTGAGAAAATTATATTAAATTCTAAATTGAATATTTATACAGTCATTTGCGACAGTTTAAGACCAATTAAAAGATTTCTGCAGATTGCGTCATCTGCTGTCGTATTATTCAACTGTTGCATCATCTTACAACGGCAGGTGTTGATAAAGTTGGAAGAAGCGTTCGAGCTTCTTATCTTCATGCTGGAGAGCTGTGCACGTATTTTCTCTATAGTAAACGATGAGCAAAAAAACGTTATTTGGTGTTATGCAGAGATCACAAATAGTGCATTTTTATCATGAAGGATACTCTGAACTTGACATAAGCAGAATGTTGAATGTGAGAAAGACTGCTATTCATAACACGACCACGAAATAAACAAGATACATATGATTTTAGAGATCACAAAAAAGAAGTTTACGATAAGACAATACTATAAAGCGAATTCTTATGAGTTTTCCGAAGAGTTCGTGCACAAAAATCAAATTCTTTCTACATTCAACATGGTGCAATATTAGTATCAGCACTATTTCCTGACATACCACCAAATATTTTGCATTAAGGGGACGGTGGACGTTGAATTTTTTTTTTTTATTTATCTATTGACTTAGAAACGTGAAAATTTGTATAAATATTCCTCTTAACATTACTGTATACAATGCCATTCAATTTTTTTTCAATTTTGTTATAATTTTATATTTTTTATTAATTTAATTTTTTTAACGAAAATTTGAAAATGCTCCTTGCGGGCCATTTGTTCACATTTTTGATTACTTTTACATTATGATCACTCAAAAACACATTATGAACAAATTTGGGTATTCATTTTTAAATCCCTTGGGAAGTAAATTTTTTAAAAATATTTTTCTGCATTAAAACTTAATTTTCATCATTTAATTAGGTTCTTATTCACTTTTAATTACCTTAATAAAGTCCAATTATAAAATGCATGCCCACTTTCATTAAAAAGTATGAGAGGTATCTTCTTGCCAAATTTCATGCATCTGAGACAAAAATTAAGACGCATGGAGCATTTTAAAAATGTAAAACCTTTGAAAATTCTGTTTTGAAAAAAAAAAATGCATTCAACCTTTTGCTTAAGAGTGGGACAGCTTCAATCCCAAACGAAGAACTTCCCAAAAAGACAGGTATTTGACATACCCTATCCCAAACAGTTTGACCCCCCCCCCCCTTTGCAGGCATTGGCATCCATGGAAATCGCTGACAGAACCTGCTGCAGCAAGTGCAATGTTTCTGTCAATGATTTCAGAGGTACTCAAAAATATCTGCACCCCTCGAAAACTCGAATTCAAATGTTTGACCTCGTCAATTTTTTCTTCCATCCATATACTACGAAAAGAAAATGACGATAACGAAATATCAAGATACAGGTTATTTTAGCGGCCGAAAGAGAAGTAAACGTCCCACGAAAACAAACCCACGTCATGTCAATACCATAAAGCAAATTGTTGTTATGCGTTCTCCAAAGAGTCCGTGCACAAAAATGAAGTCCTTTCTTTATTTAAAATGGTGTGATATTAGTATCAGCACCACTTCCCGACGTCTCACCAAATATTTTGAATTAAAGTGCTATAAACCTGCACATGAACCTAGATTAACCCCTGCAATGAAAAAGAAAACTCTATGTTTGCAAAGCGTCGTCAATCGTGGACTGCTCAAGATTGGTGTCAAGTTGTTTTTTTACGATGAATCAACTTTGTGTCAATTTGCATCCCGTCAAAGAAATGTTCGACGGCCCAAAAGCAAAAGGTTTTTTGAAAATACACCGTTAGCACCATGAAACATCCGCCAAGTCAGATAATATGGGGTGCTATGTCAGCATCCGGTACTTCATTATCCTTTTTACTAACAGGCAAGGAGGCATTAATCTTCTTTCAAGGACCGTTTTGTCCACATAAAAGGTCCATGAATGGTCCTATTTATGTGGATATGTTACGTAAAAAGTTGATAACCCATATGCAAATGCACAATCTTTATGAATGTTGGTGCTCCATGCCGCAGATCAAAAGTAGTAAAGGGCTATCTGCAGAGGAAAAACAATCATGTTTGACTGACCAGTTAACAGTCCTGACCCCTGACCTCAACCCCATCGACAATTTAAGGACCATTTTAAAAGAGAGGGTATCGGAAAAACAGCCATCAAATTGTCAGTCTTTGACGCGATAAAGTACGTGTGGTGCAAAGACATTTTAAATGACTACTACAAATCCCTCATTGAGAGTATGCCACACCGTATTCTATCTGTTAATAAAAACCAAAGCGGCAACACAAAGTACTAATTTGGGTTGTTTTGTGTACTAAAGAATCCCAAGTATTCATATATGATGTCATTTTTTTACTTTCCTTATATACATAATGTATACGGAAAGTATTGTGACGGGGTCGAAAATTCGAATTCGAGTTTCGACGGGAGAGCACGTTTCAAGCATCCCTGATCACGAATCAAACATTTTTGAAGTGATGTCTGTGTGTGTGTGTGTGTGTGTGTGTGTGTGAGTCTGTGGAGACGATAACTGACGAACGAATGGACCGATTTAAACCAAATTTGGTACAAAAATCACAATCCGTAAACACTGGAAGCTTATTGTTTTTATACGCAATCGAATGTTCGGAACCCCCCTAAATTTTCGAATGAAATTTTGAAAAAATCGTCAAAAAATCAAAACCACGAATATAGTTACGCAAATAGACATTTCTTATGTAATTTTTCATTAGAAAACGATTGACGTAAATTTTAGAACGCTAACATGAACCGTTCTCGAGATATTGCACATTTTTCAGAAAAATTATCAAAAAATCATATAAAATTAAAAAAAATATTTCCAATTGAGAAAGATGTTCACTTTTCATATGTAATACCATGCGATAAATTGGATGACATCATTCTCGTGGATCTAGCTCGTTCCATTCATGAAAAAGATGCTTTGAGTAATACTTTTGTATTTGAACGCCAATAGTCATTTATCTGCTGTAAGACTAACTTATTTCTTTGTCCATAAAGCTTGGCGAGATTTTGGCGACGAATTTGGCGGAATGTCGCCAACTTGGCGACTTTTTGAAATGTTGCCAAATTAACGAAAATCTCGCCAAATGGATGAAAATGACGCTAAATCAATAAAAATGACGACTAATTGTCGAAAATTCAAAATCTTGGTAAAATTATTAGTATCGACTATAAGAAAAACCTATTTTTTTTACTGTAAAAGTTGTAAATTCATTACATTATATAAGGAAAGTCATGTGGTGCCCACATCAGATTTTTTTCAAATATATTTGACAAATAATTAGTTGTTTCTGTTGAAATTGTTAATTTTCAATTAAAGAGAGGCGGTCTAAATTTTTTGCAAATGACTGTATATATATGGAATTATAAAGCTTGATTTAACAGGTACTAAATGAAATTTATTAGTCTTCCTCCAAGGAATTTCGCAAAATTGAAAATCGATACATCATATAATCATGTGCATCCAGGAAACAAATATGTAATAAACTGATATTAAGACCGTCATATAACGAAGTACATAAGCATTTTAATCACCCGCCTATGCAGATTTTCTTTATTAAAATTCCTGAACTCACGCACCTATCTTAATCAGTATTCTTAATTACTGTACAATACTTTAACAAAATATCATTACTGTATGATAACAAAGCTATTTTCACGCATTCTCATTCCAAATTTTAAACCCATTTCCATCAGATCAGAATATTAAAAAAATATATTTTTTGTGATCTTTCAATTGTAAGTTAATCATTTAAAACTTTACGTACCAAAACCTAATCAGTCCCAGGATAACCCACAAATCACTTACTTATGAAATTTGGTCCTTTAGTTTTTGAGTTAGAGTGGATACATATATTTCACACACAGTCGTCACGCTAAAAATAGTTTTTTTCTATTCTAGAGGTCCCAAAACGTGTAGATCCGACTAAAACACGAGTCGCGATTTGCAACATGATTCCAATGCTTTCCTTATATATTAATATGTATTGTAGGGAAAGTAAAAAGTAGCACAAATGTCTCTTATAGCAATGTTTGAAATGGCAACACTTTCTGAAATTCATAGCGTGTTAATGGATAACTTTGGAAAAATCCCAATTTCGAAACACATTACGGAATGGATTTGAAGTGAAATGAGTATAATCGTTGAACGTCACTAACAAGAAGTGCGCATGTGCAACAGATGGCGTAAAACAAGCGAATGGCATTAATGGGTTAAGCGGAATAAATGGCACTCTGGAAATTAAACAAATTTGTATGGAGGCAATAACATTCTAACGTGTGATAAATTGTTGCCGCAAGGGTACATGGAACTTCTTCGGTCGTTTCCTCGAAGGAGATTGTTTGTCAGTTTGCAATGTAATTAATAGAACGAAAAATATGTTGTGGGCAGCACATGACTTTCACTACACGCTCAGATTTTTACTTTCCCTGCAATACATGGTAATGTATAGGGAAAGTATTGGAACCATGTCGCAAGATGCAACTCGAGTTTTCGATGGATCTACACGATTCAAGACATCTAGAATACGAAAAAACTATTTTTAGCGTTACGTCTGTGTGTGTCTGTCTGTGTGTCTTTGTGTCTGTGGTGTCTGTGCAGATTTTCTATCCACTCTAACTAAAACCTAATAGACCGAATTTCATAAAATTTGGTAGGTAAGTCACTTATGGGCGAATTTGGTGCTGATTAGTTTTGGGTATAATTTGGGATAAAAGAACCCGCCTTTTCTCGAGAAATGGTCCACAAAAATTACCTGTATCCAGTCTAGCTGAAAAACTATTGGACCGAATTTCACAAAATTCGGTAGATAAGTCGCTTGTGGGTCACCCTGGTGCTGATTAAATTTTGGTGCGATTCGGAAAAAAATAACCTGCCTTTTTTTGTAAAATGGTAGGCAAAATTCGTCAAAGTCTAAAATAAAAAAACTACGTATGCTCAAATATATCCCTTAAATGCTTGTTTTATACGTAATTTTTAACGAAGAAAAGAATGAGACTAACCCCATTACACTAGGACAAGCCGTTTTCGAGATATTTTAGTTTTTTCTCTACACCACCTTTGAAAATAAATCCAGTCACCGAGAACGAAAATTGAATTTAACGTCAATTAAATTTAATTAAAATAAAGAGAACGTGGATATAAGTCTACAGGGAAAGTCGTGTGCTGCCCACATCAATTTTTTTTTATTGTTTTAGTAATCCATTGAGTTTAATTGCACAAAATGACTACTTATTTAAATTATATCCCATTTTCAATTTCACTACATCTTTTTTACTTTCCTTATATATGTACATATAATGTTTTCTCGTACATATAATGTATAAGGAAAGTATTGTGACGGAAACGAAAATTTGAATTCGTGTTTTCGACGGGAGAGCACGTTTCAAGCATCCCTGATCACAAATCAGACGTGTTTGAGATTATGTCGGTGTGCGTGTGTGTGTGTGTGGAGACGATAACTGACGAACGAATAGAGCGACTCAAACAAAATTCGGTACAAAAATTACAATCTCTGAATACTGGAAGTATATTGTTTTTATACGCAATCGGACATTCAGACCCCCCAAGATTTTCGAGTGAAATTTTGAAAAATCATCAAAAAATTAAAACCTTTATTAAAGTTACGTAAATAGTCATTTCTTATGTAATTTTTCATTAGAAAACGATTGACATAAATTTTAGATGGCTAGCACAAACCGTTCTCGATATATTACGCATTTTTCAAAAAAATTATCAAAAAATCATATAAAATAAACATATTACCTATTATGAAATATGTTCACTTTTCATAAGTAATATCATGCGGTAAATTGCGTGACATCATTCTCGTGGATCTAGCTAGTTCCATTCATGAGAAAAGATACTTTAGGTAATACTTCTGTATTTGGACGCCAATAGTCATTTATCTACTACAAGAATAACTTATTTCTCCTTCCATAACGCTTGACGAGATTTTGGCTGAATGTCGCCAACTTGGCAACTTTTTAAATGTTTCCAAATTGATAAAAATGACGCTAAACCAATGAAAATGACGACTAAATGATAAACGTTTTGGAAAGAATATAATCGTAGACTGTAAGAATAACACATTTCTCCGTCCGTCCGTAATGCTTGGCGAGAAATTTAGCGGGACGTCGACAACTTGACGACTATTTTAAATGTTGCTAAAATGACAAAAATGTCGCCAAATTGATAAAAATGACGCCAAATGAGAAGTAATGTATCGCAAATTTTAATTTCCGTCATATGGCGGGCATACCTTCTAGTATATGAGAAATACTCTTCCCTCCGTTTGTCTGTAACACTTGGTGATGCATTTGGTAAACTTAACGAATAATGTAGCAAAGTATTGCCAACTTGGCGATATTTTGCCCCAGATTGGCAAAAATATCGTCAAAATTGAAAAAATGACGCCTAATTGATGAAAATTACGCCTAATTGATGAAGTAATTATTAAAGTATTTTAATATATGGACTACATCGCTTATTGAAGATGCTATCAATATTGATAATTGTTTATTAGAGTTGCGCGATGTATATATAAGTTTATTGAGCATTTTGAAATAGTTTTACATGTTGTCATCCGGAAAATCGCCAATTGTACAATTCAACGATAAAAAGTGGCGTGAATCTTATGTATTATATTTTGACTGTAAAACTAGTAAATCCATTGCATTCTATAAGGAAAGTCATGTGCTGCCCACATCAGATATTTTTTTCATTTGGCAGCTTAACGTATTTTTAAACACCGCCAACTCCCCAAAATTTAAAAAAATTAAATATCTCGAAAACTGTTTATTCTAAAAGTAGTGGGGTTGATCTTACTCGTTTCTCGTCAAAAATTATGTACAAAACAAACATTTACTCAACACATTTCAGCAAATTTGGTTTTTATTTCTAATTTTGATGACTTTTACGGGCAATTTTGCCAAAAATGCGAACTCCATTTTCAGGATTGAGCTAAAATCTAATCAGCATCAAAGTAACCTTACCAAAATTTTGTCGAATAGTTTTTGGAGGTGGGACAGTCCATTGGTTAGGCACTCGCGGGAATTGCACTTGGAAGACCCGAGTTCGATTCCTGACTCTACCGAAAGTGTCCCCGTGTTCACGCAGAGTACGGACACGTTAAATATGTCGGTCCGTAAGTCCTTCCGATAGGTTGTTTGGAAGGGAAAGGAGGATACGGTCGCTGTGGATGCCGCCCCCACTGGTCTAAATTGGGTGGCACTTCCCTGCCGCCCTTACATATTCGGGTAGATCAAGAGCCCTAGGTCGAACGGTCTGTGTCGAAGAAGAAAAATAGTTTTTTAGCTAGAATAGATACATGCATTGCACACATACATAATAAAATAATAGAAAGACTGATAAAAAATATATATACACCCAGAGAGAGGGGGGGAGACGCATTAGACGCCATTGACACATTAGACGATTAGTGGATTCATCTTCTAAAGTTACCGAAATGTGCATATGCATCGAAAATTCTAGTTATCATTTTCATTTCATCTGAGAGAACAAATGGAACATTTCTGTGCAATACACGTATCCACTCTACCACAAAAACTATTCATTGAAATTGCATGAAATTTGTTATTTAAATTACGCAGGCTTTACACTGGTGCAAATTAGACTAGTATAATTTGAAAAAAAAAAATCCGGCTTTTCGATTTCGAAATAACCCACAAAATCGTCAAAATCTGAAATAAAAGACTAGATGAAAATGCTTGTTTCATACGTAATTTTTTTATGTTAAAGCGAAGAGAACCAAACTCATTAGTAGTATAAACCGTTTCCCAAATATATATATATATATATATATATATATATATATATATTCTTTGTAATTTAATGACCTAGTGACGTTCTAAAATGTGATTGAATTTTTTTTTTTCTTTTGAAGAAAGAGAGGACATAAGAAATTCCCAAAAAAGGGGAAAATCAAATACGGAGAGGGGCCCTTGGTGAAGGTTTGCACACTGTAAAATATTTGAAAGCATGTTACTGAAAGTTTTAGGGGAATCAGCTTTCCATAATGGGGAGTAAGATTCGCCCTATTTATGATAATATATATATATATATATATATATATATATATATATATTAGAAATAATTAATTCAAGTAATCATGATGTAATAACCAGAACTGCAAAACCACGGCCACAATGCCGATAATAGAAAAAAACAGCACCGGCCCACCCAATATATATATATATATATATATATATATATATATATATATATATATATATATACATACATACAAGTATATACTTTAGCTATAAATCGTTTGATAAGTTTTTAAATTTGGTTTTATACGTGGCTATCTTATATTTTAACTTATGGTTATATGTGTTATATGTGTTACAAATTATCTCTAATCTATCATTGGAATTTCATATATATATATACTATATATATATATAACAAAAATATAATATGAAAATCCAATGATAGAATAGAGAGAAGTTGTAACTCAAATATCCCTAACTTTAGAAACTCAAATAACCCTAATCCTAGAAACTCAAATAACCCTAACCTTAGAAACTCAAATAACCCTAAGCCTAGAAATTAAAAATCTGACGTGGGTAGCACATGACTTTCCCTGCAGACTTATATCTACGTTCTCTTTATTTTAATTCAATTTAATTCACTTTTAATCCAATTTTCGTTCTCATTTGGTAAGTGAACTTATTTTCAAAGGTGGCGTAGAGAAAATACGAAAAAAGTAAAATATCTCGAGAACGGCTAGTCCTAGTGTAATGGGGTTGGTTCTTTTCTGCGTTAAATATTACGTATAAAACAAGCATGTAATGGATATATTTGAGCATACGTAGTTTTTTATTTTAGATTTTGACGATTTTTGCGGACTATTTTGCAAAAATAGGCATATTTTTTTCCGAATCGTACCAAAATCTAATCAGCACCAGCGTGACCTACAACCGACTTATTTACCAAATCTTGTGAAATTCGGTGCATTAGTTTTTCAGCTTTTATGACAGAATTTTATGAAATCGATAAAAATTTTCAGGGATTAAATTTGAAGAAATACAAAATTTAAATTTTTATAAGGCCCCCTAGAAAAACATTTTCAATAAGTAAAATGTGCCCCATACACTAATAAGTTGATGTACAAAATTTCAGCAATTTATCATAAAAAGTCCCTGAGATGTGTTTAAACAAAGTTGGTGAGGGATTAATCACAAATTAAAATGTAAATGTTTACAGCTAGAGTGCAAATGACGCAACGCAAAAATGCATCATAAACAAATAATATCTTCCTCTTATCTTTAATGGATCTTTGACGTGGATGGAAAACATTTTGAACAACTTTTGTAATCTTTGTGTAAAGTTATTATTTCTACACAGTGTAGATACTTTTGTACCAATAAATAGCAAAATTATTATTTATTTACGTAATCATTGTTTTCTTTCGTAATTTGTGTATGACCCCCTGAAACGCGATCTGCCGACATGATTTTTGCCCTCTGAGAATCCATGTCGATGCATCAAAAAATGTTTTAAGTCAGTACTTTTGTCTTTTCATATTTCAGCACTTTTTATGATAAAATGCTGAAATTTTGTACATCACCTTATTAGTGTATGGGGCACATTTTACTCATTGGAAATGTTTTTGTATTGGGGCCGTATAAAAATTTAAATTTTGTATTTCTTAAAATTTAATGCGTTTGAAAATTGCAATCGGTTTCATAAAATTCCGTACCTTTTTTACGCAACTTAGTAATTTATTATATATGCTTAAGATCAATATTTAAGGAACAAAAGCCGAGGGACAACCTGTATATATAAATTGAAAGATTTTAATCGAAAACTATGCATAAAGTACTGTATGTACAAAAAAAACCATTTCTAGCATATCTGTTACAAATAAGCAACTATAGACCAAGACTAAGGATAAAAATAGAAGGTAACTTATCACTACAATGGAAAGGGGGATGAGAAGAATATTAGTATACAAAAATCACAATTAAAAAGTATATATAAATATAAATAAAAAAATGAAAAAGAAAACACGGCAAAAATGAGAGAAGGCAATATATATATATATATATATATATATATATATAATTGAAGATTTTTATGATTACTTGTAATATATATACCCGAGAATATATATATATATATATATATACATATATATATATATATATATATTATATATATATTTATGTATAGAGAGGGGGAAGAGAAAGAGAGTAAAACCACTGTGACCAAAAGTAATTGGAACCTGGTTATGCTCGGGTTAATGAGTTGTTCGTATTAAGTGGGTTGTTTAGATTTTTCGAAATAAAAACCATATAGGACTTTTTCTCCTCACAGCAATGTCAACCCACACATTTTTCTTGCTATTGTTCAGCCATTCCCGCCAAACTTTACGAGCCATCTCATCACGTGACCAAAAAGTCACATGTCGATGTAGACATATCGATACTTTTCTCTAGTTACTCAGAAGCCAATACTCTACTCAGGGCTAATTGGTATTCGTAAGCCAATGGTCTACCTGAGAAAGCTTTATTGGACAATCCTCCAACACATCCTTTTGAATCTGAACTTACCAGCGGTAACATCAGAATAGTTTTTCTGCCTCCAAATATGACTCCCTCCCCCCTCCCCCCCCCCCCCTGCTACTTCAATCTGGACCAGGGTGTTCTGTAGAGCATGAGTTAAAACTCTCGACACAAAAAAAGAAAATTCTTTTACGGCCAACAAAACAAAATGGGTAACTTCTAATGAAAATGTTGGCAGTCGTTAAAACTATACTGACAGTGACATTGTAGTATCTTTAGAGATCAGAAAAAATCAATGTAAATCTGATGAAAGTTATATTGGTGATACAGAGGCAGTGATGTCTTATACAAACACTGGCGGCCGCTCTAAAATTTACTCTAAAATATGTGGAACAGCACAGCAAGACCTCGCTTAATAGTTATCGAATGTTTATGAAGTAATGGCGGGATATAGCTGCTTCATCCCAGATTTCTGCCGTTCATCAGAAACAAAGTTGTTTGGTATTTTGGAAAAAATAAATAATTCGAGTAATGTTTAAGAATTAAAAAAAAAGTATTTTTGGCAAGTACTTTGTTAACTTTGTGTTTTCTTTTGCACTTTTTTATACAATATTATTTAATTATGTTATTCAATGTAAATACACTGAATGTTTTAAATCAACAGGGAAAGAAAAGTACTATAAACCCCCATAAATGAAACTTGAGTCGGTGCTATTGCATTTCCCGATATCTACAAAAAAGCTTTTTATCCATTGGAGGGGGGGAGGGGGGGGGCGCGGAAATTTTGGATTACCGGATTCGGGCAATAGTGGTTTTACTGTATGTATAGATATATATATATATATATATATATATAAATTCAAATTTTTTAAACGAAAACTATGCATAAACTACGGTAAGTACAAAAAAAACCATCTCTAGCATATCTGTTACAAATAAGTAACTGTAGACCAAGACGAAGGCTAAAAATAGAAGGTAACTTATCACTATAATGGAAAGGGGGGGAGGGGAAGATGAGTATACAAAAATCATAATTAAAAAGGTATATATATATATATAAATATATATAAAAAATAAAAAGCAAACACGGCAAAAATGAGAAAAGGCAATAATAACTCAAGAATGAAGATCAAGACATAGAGAGCAATCAACTGAAACTACACAAAAAACGGCGGTTAGTTCGAAATTGCATTCTCGTCAGGACAGCCATACAATTCGAAAGCTATGGACACCATTGGAACTGTCTACTGGCTAGTGGAAGGACAAATAATAAAAACCAAGTGAATTATAAACCAGAATTATAAAAAACAGAAATATTGACTCACAGGCACAGCCACCACGTGCTGTGCTATATATATATATATATATATATTTTTTTTTGGAATAGTGTATTATGAGTTACTACATACATTCTAACTTTGGATTTAATAATTTATATTTATATATATATATATATATATATATATTTATTTATTGCTATATATATATATATATTTATTTATTTATTTATAATAGTTGGATGAGACGCGATGATATATTATAAAATGTAATGTATAATGTAAATGTAATGTACAGTGTCTGTTACAGTAATTATTTGAAGTCCTGGCAATAAAAATTGTCGATTCTTATTGTCAGGATGGTTACAATGTAGTAGAATTATAAAGCCCTAAAAGTTTGAGCCCAGGCGAACTCCCCACGTGTTCTCCCGGTAATTAGTTCTCGATGTGAAAACGAAAACACATTATTTCTAAATAATCAAAAACACATTTGTATGTCTAGCAATTGACGGAGGCCTTTTTCTTATGTGTTCACCCCGTTGCCGAGGGTAGTTTGTTAAGCGCGTAAAAGAAAACAATCCCATGCGGGACGCTCTACTCACGTTGATTGTTGTATGGGTGCTCCGCCGTCGTGCTTCGCGCGCGGTGTCTTCTTCCTCGCATTGGGCCACGCGAACTGGAACTTGGTGTTCACGGCCACCCTCAAGAAATCCATGGTTCAAACAGACGCCGCGGCAGAGCCAGACCCTCAATCGTTTGGTTGTCAGTACCACATAACAGACAATAAAGGATCCCAGAGGACAGGTCTCACTTTTTGCACGAAAAAAAGAAAACTTTTTTTCGTACAAAAAATGAGTAACGGGGGAAAACCCCCGGAATGCCCGCAGTCTTCTGGCGCAGTCCGGCCGGCTGCCACGAGGTGCTCTCTCTTCCCGGATCGATCTCCGGGATAAAGGCCCCCTTCTTTTCCCCCGAATCGCAGATCGCTCTCCCGGATCAGGAGTGTGTGTGCGCTCCTGGATGCGAAATTTTGGCGCGAGATACGAGGGGAGGTTGGAAACTTTTTAGTCTGTCCCACATGAGAGCCGGTTACGTCTTTCAAATGAATCATGAAGAGAAGCAATGGAAAGTTTTCATGCGACGTCACGTTGATAAGTATCAACAATAAATCACGTATTAACTATTAATCTAGTTCTATGAAATTAGCCGGCATGACTTGAGAAGTCGGTTATTTATATTATCGGTTACTTTTTAAAGCAATGGAAAGTTTTCATGCGAAGTCACGTTAATAAGTATCAACAATAAGACATGTATTGATCTAGTTCTACGAAATTAGCCGGCATAACTTGAAAAAAACTATAAAATTACTTATATTATCGGTTATATTATTCTTAATTACAGCATCATTCTCTATAACTCTATTTCTTCTTTTACAAGGGATAGTCTATTTTTTCCTCCCTTTAAATTATTTCGTGTTTACCAATAATTTAACGGTTCATATTTTTTTTTTCTCTCTGTTTCATTGTAAATATCATTTCAATGCTGTCTTTCAGTCCACCATACCTCATCTTTATTTATGAGGGCGGAGAAACCAGCACTTTATGGGCCGTGATAATATGTTTGAGGTTGGGTTTCGTTTAAGTGGCTAGTATCACTCGCTAGCGAATTTTCGCTTTGGATGTTCTTGCTTTGTTCAAATTTCTCTTTGCCAATTGCCTGCCAAGTCGTAGTTCGTTTTTAGCAGTTGTTAAAAGTGCGCACTGTTCTTTCGTCCTGGGCAAGATGCGAGTTCAAAATAAAATATATGGAAGTTTTATATTCTCATAAGCGACAGTTGTATTTATTGTTATTGCTTTAATTTTTGCTTTTGTTTCCTCCTAAGATCAAAATTTGTTAATTTACTTAGAGGATCATGTATTGAAGACAGCAGATTTTTACTTCTCCTACAACATTTTGTATTGTAAAGGGAAAGCATGTTGTCGGGGAATCTACACATTTCAAGCCCTCCAGAAAACAGAAACACTAGTTCAACGTGACGTCTGTGTATGTGGGGAGAGGAGTTGTGAAATATCGTAAACTTGGAGACGTTTGACGAGTTCTAAAAACTTTTCGAATTTTGCAGATTGGTTAAATACTTTTCCCAGAACTGTTGGTATAAGAGCATAAGTATCAACCAAACTCAATACAGAGCCCGATATACAGCCTGATTATACATACCCTTTAAGCGGCATCATAAAACAATTCTGGTAGAAAAGTATAAAAATCTTTAATTTTAGATCTACGACGTCTATGCATAGACATCTGCTCTATACATCACCATACTCATCGCTTGCGCCGAACGCATGCTCGCCCGACGAATAAATGCAAACGCGGCATCCAAACGTTTCAGCATCTATAAATATGGATTGTGGTTTGATTTGGACGAAATAAGCTACATTATATAAATCTATCAAAATTGCACAATTTAAAAAAAAAATTAATCAAAATTTTAAAATAATGAAAAGTATTGAAATTTCCCTATAATATTAAACCCTTGTATCATCGGCACATACAAAATACTTCAACCATTTCCTACTTGAAATATTCAAAACCTTCCTAAGTACAGCCAGTTAAAAATAAATCCGAACACCGCCCGCTATTCCGTCTCTTTGGATCGTACGGAAAAACAAAATGTATCATTAGACTCGTAATAATGCCTTCTACTAATAAATGATCAACTAATTTGCATAAGGGATCGTCTTCATATTAAACTTTACGTGAACTTGATTTTTTCAAAGGATAACATCACTTTTTGATAACAGATCCTGATTTTCCAATTCAAAGAAGTCCCGAATTCATATAAAAATTAAATAATTACTCAAGCCGTTGGGGAGTTCTGATTTCTTGAAATTTCGAGCTCCTAACAATAAATGAGTGGTGCAGTTTTCCTTTTATAATTTCTGAAATAATTAGACTATCAAACTGTTCTCTATTTTTTATATTGTGATACTAAATAACCCAAACAAAATATATACCATTTTTCATCTTCAAACAAATTTCAAATATTAATCATGGAATATAAAAGTATTATCAGTGCTTTTATTTCTAAGGGAAATGGTAGGTACACGTCACTAATATGAGGGCGTGGCGAAGTGTCAATGTTAAGAAATATTTTAGAATTTAAAAAACACTCACAAACCCTTTATTTAAAGGGGGAAATCAGTCCTCACAGCTAATATTCGCTCATTTTTCACCCTAAATTCAAGAATTTGCATATAGGTTGATAATCATGCAAGCTAAACGAAAATTTTGGGTTAGAATTTTTTAATCTTTATCTGTACGTTTGTAAAAAAATTCTAAAACGCAATGTATATACTTTTTCATAAAGTTTAATGGAGGGTTCTAAAAGAAAATAAATACTATAATAAAATAGTATGGAAACGCGTCAACTAATTAATACTTTAAAATTAAAGACAACCAAAAAATAGGTTTAAAAGTCTTTCATTAAAATCTCCTTTTTACGACGTACAAAAATCACACGGCCATAGCGCTATTATGCCCTTCATCAGTGGCGAAGTGAAAATAAGTGGCGAACATGTGCTTAAATATAAGCCATAACCGCCAGACAAAATTTACGTATTAATCAATTTACATTTTTACATTTTTAAATACGAGGCATTTAAAATATAACTTAAATTTATAAATGCATTATTTATTATATAATTTAAATACATTCTATGTTGTGCGCATATCACAGGTTAAACTGTAGTACACATGCATAAAATCACAAAATATTTTGCACACTTAATCATAATAAGGTATATTATAGCTTATACCTAAATTTACAAATATTTTCTTAAATGTTAATTTGAAATATATACTTTAAAAATTAAAATAACTACCAACATTTTACAAGAATAATTTTTTGGAAATATTTATATTCATCTTTTACTGATATATTTATGTAGGTATACATACAAATACATTGTAAAGTACCATTCAAATTTTTAGGATTCTATCTATCTTTAAACTAGAGTCCGTGTAAGGTAAAACAATTCAGTTTAGAGTTCAAAATTTCCAATAAATGTAGCATGCGTTGCTTCACCATTTTGAGTCTTAAAATCCAAGGTAATCTGAATTTTTTGATAATTTTCTGAAAAAATGATTCAGAATGCTTCATTTTTAATAAGTAAAGATGAATAAATTTTTTTCAATTTTTTTAAGCTTTTATCTCTCTCCCTTCCCTTAAAGTTTTAATTAAATTTTATTTATATATTTATTTATTATTTATACGTCAGTTTCTTTTACGCAACGTCAACTTAAAACACGAATAGAGGCTAAGATTGCTCGAAATATGCAATAGAACGGATTTAGTGATGAATTATTTGGAGATCGCAAGCTCCTTGATTCAGGAATGTGCTGCAGCCTTAAATTCTTACTGAATAATAATAAGTGCAATACGGTGTTGTTTGTAGTTCGTCTTGAAAAGCAAAATTGTCTTGTAAAAAATAATATCTTATACGAAATGTATAAAATTTATACAACTTCAAACAACTTTTAAAATCTATTAAAATTAACTGAAGTGTGGCTCAACTCGACATTCTTATACCAGAATCCATTTTTAGTAGCTTTTTAACACTTTACAACATAGTTGAAAAGTGTTTATGACTTTGTTCATTCTGTCTGTCTGTCCGTTAGCACGATAACTGCCGTAAAAATGACTTTATCAAAATGAAATTTTAGTATGTTTTTCAGACGGTCTGTGGGACCTATGGGAATATAAATGCATAATATTACCCAATTAGTTTTGGATTGAACCCGGGTTGAAAAAATGAAATACATTGAACCCAATGGGACCTAATTTTTCAAACATTTTTTAAACGAATTTAAAATTCACAAATTGCTTCGAAAATCTTAGGAAATATTCAAATTATCCCATAAAATATATAAAAAAAATTTCAGTAAAATATGTTCGGTAGTTTTTTAAATAAAAATTATTTAATATAGGGAGAAAAACAAATGAATTAAATTCTGACTCTTGCTATATCCTCCAGAAAGAAAAACAAGAAAGATCAATCATGCATAAGCATTGATTATAAAACACTTTCCAACAGAAATGCAATTTCATTTAAAAATTTCTAAAATCTGATACATTCAGTGGTGATATCTTTTACATTATCACAGTACTACAGTAATTTATTATACTTAAATATTTAAAACTGTATCAAAATATAAATCATCTGATTCTCTATGCAAAATCAATGCAAAATCAATCAATTCATATAACTTTCATTCATATAACTTGTATTCCAGACTCCAATGCTAAATAATTTTGTGTGAAAAAAATTCAGCAATTCTTATGTAACTCACCTTACAATCGCTTGAGATATTTGCATTTTGCATAAGTTAAAATTAGGCTTCGTTGAAGAAATAATAAAAGTTTAGGGATCATTTAAAATCACAACTATTGCATAGGCACGGAATTTAGATACACAGATAATACACAGATACACAGATAATATATATGTGTGTGTGTGTATTCAAAGTATTGGAATCGTTCCGAAGATCGGAACTCGAATTTTCGAAGGATCTACACGTTTTGGGAATTTTAGAACACGAAAAAATTATTTTTAGGAAGACGTCGGTGTATGTAAGGGTGTATCTGTGTATGTTTCTGTGTGTCTGTGAGGATATTACATCCACTCTAATTGAAAAACTAATGGACCGAATTTCATAAAATATGGTAGGTATGTTTTTTGTGGGAAATCCTGATGTTCATTAGATTACAGTACGATTCGTAATAAAAGAATATTCCTTCTTTCCGAAATGGCCGGCAGAAATTGCCTTTATCCACTCTAGCTAAAACTAATGAAACAAATTTAACAAAATTTGGTGTATAATATTTCAATAACCTACAAGTGATTTATATACCAAATTTAACAAAATTTGGTATATAAATCATTTGTAGGTTATTCTAGTACGATTCGGGAAAAAGAAACGGGCTATTTTTGCAAAATGGCCCTCAAAAATCGTTAAATCTAAGAATAAAAGACTACGTGTGCTCAATTATATCAATTAAATTCCTATTTTATACGTGATTTTTGACAACAAAAAGAATAAGACTAACCCCATTACTCTGGGACTAGCCGTTCTTGAGATATTTTAGTTTTTTCGCGTTTTCGCTACGCCACCTTTGACAATAAGTCCAGCTATCATATGATAACCAAATTTAAGTTTAACGTGCAAATTCAATGTCATTTAAAATACTTATGGCTGTTATTTTGTGCAGATAAACTCAAATTATTATTGAAGAAATAAAGAGAACGTGAATATGAGTCTGCAGGGAAAGTCATGTGCTGCCCACATCAGAATTTTTAACAATATTACAACAATGATTTATAGAAGTGAACGGGGATTATTTGCAGACCATTTCGAAAAAAATGTATGTCTATATTTAAAGATCCACCAAATTTTTGTAGAATAAAATGTTCAACAAATTTAAGGTGTGTACCAATTATTATCTCTCTAGGACGTAGGAAAGTGCATTAAAAATGCCATAAAATAAATATATCATGAAGAGTTATATAAAATTAAAAAAAAAATTGAAAAATTGTTATCTACCAAATTTATTTTAAAATGTGAAGCCTCTCTCATATACAAAATAATTAAAGTTTTGGAAAGATATTTATTATATAATATGTCTCTTTTTTCTTTCTGGGGGATATCCCAAAAGTCAGAATTTAATTGAATTTGTTTTTTTCCCTATATTAAATAATTTTTACTTAAAAAACTACTTAATATATTTTACTGAATTTTTTTTTATATATTTTATGAGATAATGTGAATATTTCCTAAAAATTTAGAAGCAATTTGTGAATTTTAAATTTGCTTAAAAAATGTTTGAAAACTTAGGTCCCATAGGGTTCAATGCATTTCATTTTTTTAACCCGGGTTCAATAAAAAACTAATTGGGTGATATTATTTATTTATATTCCCATAGGTCCCACAGACCGTCTAAAAAACATACTAAAGTTTTCATTTTGATAAAGTCATTTTTACGGCAGTTATCGTGATAACGGACAGACAGACAGAATGAACAAAGTCATAAACACTTTTCAACTATGTTGTAAAGTGTTAAAAAGATGTATTTTATAATAAATATCTTTCTAAGAGTTTAATTATTTTATATATGAGAGGTTTCACATTTTTAAATAAATATGGTCGATAATAATTTTTCAAATTTTTTTAAATTATATGTAACTCTTCATGATTAATGGTCATCTGTCTGTCTGTCATTTTATACTTATTTGATAACATTTTTAATGCGCTTTCCTACGTCCTAGAGAGTTGAAATTTGGTACACAGCTTAAATTTGTAGAACATTTTATTCTACAAAAATTTGATGGATCCTCAGATATAGATCCTACATTTTTTTCGAAATGGCCTGCAAATAATCCCCGTTCACTTCTCTGAATCATTGTTGTAAGATTGTTAAAAATTCTGATGTAAGCAGCACATGACTTTCCCTGCAGACTCATGTTAACGTTCTCTTTATTTCTTCAATAATAATTTGAGTTTATCTGCATAAAATAACACCCATAAGTATTTTAAATGGCACTGAATTTGCACGTTAAACTTAAATTTGGTTCTCATTTGATAGCTGGACTTATTGTCAAAGGTGGCGTAGCGAAAACGCGAAAGAAATAAAGTATCTCAAGAACGGCTAGTCCTAGAGTAATGGGATCAGTCTTATTCTCCTTGTTGTCAAAAATCACGTATAAAATAAGCATTTAATTGATATAATTGAGCACACGTAGTCTTATTTTTAGATTTAATGATTTTTGCGGGTCATTTCGCAAAAAGAGTCAGTTCCTTTTTCTCGAATCTTACCAAAATAACCTACAAGTGATTTATATACCGAATTTTGTTAAATTTTGTCCATTAGATTTTAGGTAGAGTGGATAAAGGCAATTTTTGCCGTCCATTTCGCAAAGAAGGTAGATTCTTTTATTCCGAATCGTGCTAAAATCTAATGAACATCAGGGTTTCCTACAAAAAACTTAGCTACCAAATTTTATGAAATTCGGTCCATTAGTTTTTCAATTAGAGTGAATACAATATCCTCACAGACACACAGAAACACACACACATACACCCTTACACACACAGACGTCTGCCTAAAAATAGTTTTTTCGTGTTCTAGAAGTCCCAAAACCTGTAGATCCTTCCAAAATTCGAGTTCCGATCTTCGGCACGATTTCAATACTTCGAATACATACACACATATATTATCTGTGTATATGTGTATTATCTGTATATCTAAATTCCGTGCCTACGCAATTATAATAGTTGTGATTTTAAATGATCCCTAAACTTTTATTATTTCTACAACGAAGCCTAATTTAACTTATGCAGAATGCAAATATCTCAAACGATTGTAAGGTGAGTTATATAAGAATTGCTTAATTTTTTTCACGCAAAATTATTTAGCTCTGGAGTCTGGAATACAGGTTATATGAATGAAATATTCATTGATTTTGCATAATCAGACGATTTATATTTCCATGATGTTTTAAATATTTAAGTATAATGAATTACTGTAGTACTGTGATAATGTAAAAGATATCACCACTGAATGTATCACATTTTAAAGATTTTTAAATGAAATTGCATTTCAGTTGATAAGTGTTTCATAATCAATGCTTATTGCATGATTGATCTTTCTTGTTTATTGTTGTTGTTGTTTGTTTTTTCCCCAAATTTCACAAGAAAAATTTTGAAAAATCTATGTCGTGGATGATTACAATTATATCGCGTCAATAATTACAATTATAGCTGGTTCCCTTTACTATAAAGTGCTTGAAAAAATCTTTCGATTGATAACATACGTGATAATGTACCCCTGGGGGGTAACTTGCCCTCCGATGGGGGCTAATGACGTCAGGAACAAAAAAAATTGTTTTGTTGCTATCTTTCACAGTAATTGAAACTATGAAATCTCGTTATCACTGAGCCATAAATAAAATCCCTTTTATGCATGATTATGTCCAATTTTGTCCGGTGCTGCCATGTTAAAAAATCTGATGTGGGCAAATAATGCAATGAATTTACTACTTTTACAGTAAAAAAAAATAGGTTTTTCTTATAGTAGATACTTATATTCTTTCCAAGATATTGAATTTTCAACAATTAATCGTCATTTTCATTAATTTAGCGTCATTTTAATCCATTTGGCAAGATTTTCGTTAATTTGGCAACATTTCAAAAAGTCGCCAAGTTGGCGACATTCCGCCAAATTCGTCGCCAAAATATCGCCAAGCTTTACGGACGGAGAAATAAGTTATTCTTATAGCAGATAAATGACTATTTGCGTTCAAATACAAAAGTATTACTCAAAGTATCTTTTCTCATGAATGGAACGAGCTAGATCCACAAGAATATCACCAAATTTATCGCATGGTATTACATATGAAAAGTGAACATGTTTCTCAATAGGAAATATTTTTTTTATATGACTTTTTGATAATTTTTTTGAAAAATATGCAATATCTCTGAACGGTTAATGCTAGCGTTCTAAAATTTATGTTAATCGTTTTCTAATGAAAAATTACATGAGAAATGTCTATTTGCGTAACTTTATTAGCAGTTTTGATTTTTTGACGATTTTTTCAAAATTTCACTCGAAAATTTAGGGGCTTTTGAACATTCGATTGCGTATAAAAACAATAGGCTTCCAGAGTTTACAGATTGTGATTTTTGTACCAAATTTCGTTCGAATTGGTCCATTCGTTCGTCAGTTATCGTCTCCACAGGCTCACTGACACACACACACAGACATCACTTCAAAAATGTTTGATTCGTGATCAGGAATGCTTGAAACGTGCTCTCCCGTCGAAAACTCGAATTCGAATTTTCGACCCCGTCACAATACTTTCCTTATACATTATGTATATAAGGAAAGTAAAAATTATAAAATTTCGAAGTTTTTGCTCGAATTTGAAAAAATTCTATCTAGCTCTAGATTTTTTTTTTATAATAAAGCCGGATATAAAGTTTCATGAAAATCCATTAATACTTGTGGCCGCTATAGTGTACACAAGAAATCGACCTCAGACGTACAGACGGACGGTCATCACTGCAAAAATAGTCAAAACGTTTTCAGGAGGTCTTAAAACATTTATTGGCATCAAAATTTCGAATTCGAAAATTTTCGTGAAAACAATACTTTCTCAATACTATACGTGTAAAGAAATAATAGAATAACATTGGAAAATATGTAATTACCAAATTAGCTACTAAAGATTATTACCAGTGCTGAGCATGTCTTTGCAATACGAGAATGAAAGACACATAGTACGAGAATGTAAAAATATAGTGGGAAATGGGGATACGTTGTATCCCAGCATATCCCCAGAAAAAAATCTTACGTATTACTAATACTTTCATTCCAAAATGTGAAGTATATCAGTAACACGAATACTTACATCATTTAAAACCATCTACAAATTTAAAAAAAAATTCTGAACATTTAAATCCAGTAAATTCATTTAATATAAAGAAAAATCTGATATAGACAGTACAGAATTTCCCTACACTTTGCAATGGCTTTACATGTTTCACGGCTAAATAATGAAGTACACGGTAAAATATTTATGAATTTCAATTGTATACTACCATTTGGCACTTTTCTTGATGACAACATGTAAATCTATTTCGGAGTATCAGATTAACTCCGAACAAATATATTGGTTCGGAATTAATTTGGCACTTCGAAATTAACTCCGACCCATTTAATTTCGGCGTTAATTTGACACTTCGAAATTAACTACGACCCGTTTAATTTCGGAGTTAATTTGGCACTTCGAAATTAACTACGACCAATTTAATTTCGGAGTTAATTTGGCACTTCGAAATTAACTTCGACCCGTTTAATTTCGGAGTTAATTTAGCACTTCGAAATTAACTGCGACCCGTTTAATTCCGGAGTTAATTTGGCACTTCGAAATTAACTACGACCCGTTTAATTCCGGAGTTAATTAACTGTGACCCTTCGAAATTAACTGTGACCCGTTTAATTCCGGAGTTAATTTGGCACTTCGAAATTAACTGCGACCCGTTTAATTTCGGAGTTAATTTGTCACTTCGGAATTAACTGCGACCCGTTTAATTCCGGAGTTAATTTGGCACTTCGAAATTAACTTCGACTCGTTTAATTTCGAAGTTAATTTGGCACTTCAAAATTAACTCCGACCCGTTTAATTTCGGAGTTAATTTAGCACTTCAAAATTAACTCCGACCTGTTTAATTTCGGAGTTAATTTCAGTTCGGAGAAATATACAAATTTAATTGCGCATTTCTCTCCTCATTCGCATAAATATTCGCAAAAATTTTAGCACAAATATAATTTGACAATTAGAAATAAAACTGTTGTGGACAGCACATAACTTTCCTTACATAACGCAATGAATTTACTTCTTTCACGGTGAAATAATGATGCATAAGGTCCACGGCACTGTGTTTTTAACGTTGAATTGTTCATTTGGCGCTTTTCTGGATGGCAACATGTAAAACTATTTCGAACTACCCAAATAACTTATATGTTTCACGTAACTCTAAATAGACAATTATCAATATTGATAGCGTCCTCAATAAAAAATAGAATATATTAAAATATTTAATTAATTAATTCGTCAATTTGGCATCATTTTTGATAACTTAGCATCATTTTCGCGATTTCAGCGATATTTCGCTAGATTATTCGCCAAGTTCGCCATATGTATCGCAAAGTGCTACAGACAAACGGAGAGCTATACAAGAAGACATGCCCATCATATGATGGAATTCAAAATTTACAAAAAGGTACTTTCCATTTAGTGTCATTATCAATTTTGCATCATTTTCATCAGTTTGGAGACATTTTTATCAATTTGGTGAAATTTCATCAGTTTGGCAACATTTAAAAATGTCTGGAGTTGGCGACATCCTGTCAAATTCGTGGCCAAATTTTTCACCAAGCGTTACGGATGGACAAACGGAGTGTTGGGTTATTCTTATAATAGTTTCTTATAGGACATTTTCGTCAAGTTGGCAACATTTAAAAGAGTAGCTAAGTTAACAATATTCCATGAAATTCGTCGCCAAAATTTCGCAAAGCATTTTCGACAGAGAAATGAGTTATTCTTACAGTAGATTCTTATATTCTTTCCAAGATATTGAATTTTCATCAATTAGTCGTCATTTTCAATGATTTAACGTCATTTTTATGAATATGGCGACATTTTCGTCAATTTGACAACATTTGAAAAGTGGCCAAGATTTCGCAAAATTTCGCTTAGCGTTACGGTAGGTGAAATAGGTTATTCTCATAGCAGGTAAACGACTGTTGACGAATTGTTAAGCTTCAAAATACAAAGCTATTACTCAAAGTATCTTCTCTCGTGAATGGAACTAGATGATGTTAACAAATTTATCGCATAATATTACATATGGAAAAATGAAAATATTTCACAACAGTTAACACTTTTTTTAATTTTATGTAAATTGTTTATGCATTTCTATTTGAAAAATGTGCAATATCTCAAGAACGGTTCATGATAGCTTTCTAAAGTTTATGCCAATCGTTTTCTAATAAAAAATTGCATAAAAAATTATTATTTACCTAACCGTATTGACGATTCCGATTTTTTCAAATTTATATTTGAAATTTTGGGAGGGTTCGAACATTTAATTACATTTAAAATCAATAAGCTTGCAGTACCGATGTAATTTTTGTATCAAATTTCCTTCGAATCACTCAATTCGTTTGTGAAATATCTTCTCCACAGTCTCACAAACACACACACACAATTTCACACACACACTTTCACACACACACACACACACACACACTTTCACACACACACACTTTCACACACACACACTTTCACACACACACACTTTCACACACACACACTTTCACACACACACACTTTCACACATACACACTTTCACACTTTCACACTTTCACACACACACACACACACACACACACTTTCACACATACTTTCACACACACTTTCACATACACACACACTTTCACACACACACACACACACACACAATTTCATACACACACACTTTCATAGACACACACTTTCACACACACACACACTTTCACACAGAGAGATATATCACCTCAAAAATGTTTGATCCGAGTTCAGGGATGCTTTTCCGTCCAAAAATCGAATTCGAATTTTCAGCCCCGTCACAATACTTTCCTTATACATTATATATAAGAAAAGTAAAAGTTAGTAACGTCCACTAAGCAAAACAGACAATCTAGTACATAATCACCTTACATAAAGCGCCAAATGTGCGTATAAATATATAAAGCCCTACAACAGTGTTGTTGGCATTGAAGCCCTACAACAGTGTTGTTGGCATTGAAGCCCTACAACAGTGGCATAAAGACCTACAATAGCGTCGTTGGCATCACATTAATTGAAATTGAGAACTTTGGAACGTTCATTGATACAAACTATAAGCCTTGTCTTCTCCATACTCACGAGCAAAAATCCTCAACTAAATAAATGCATTTGATATATTTAACTAATAACCCTGTGAAATAAATGACTATTGACGTATTCTTGAGCTTCCAAAAATAAAACGATTATAAAAAGTATCTTCTTTGGCGAATGGAACAAACTAGATCGACGGGAATGATGATAACAGATTTATCTCATAATATATTGCATATGGAAAATAATAATAATATTGAATACGAAAGAATCTATTGGACAACAGTTACCACTTTTTTTAATTTTATGTATTTTTTAATAAATTTATTTGATAAAAGTACAACATTCTGTGAACCGTTCGTGCTAGGTTATTGATAGAATGTTGAACTATGTTCAACGTTCTAAATGTAGTGTTTTTCGTTTTCTAATAAAAAAAATTACATATGAAATGACTTTTTATTTAACATTATTGAAAGTCATTATGTTTTAATAATTTTTACAAAAATTCATTCGAAAATTTGGGAAAGGTGTACTTCCAAACGGTGTAGAATCAATAGCTTTCCAATATTCACTGATTGTAATAATCATACAAAATTTGTTTCGAAACGCTCCATGTGTTCGTAAGATATCGCTCCCATAGACTCACGGACACACATATTAACAGGCACACACACACACACACACACACTAACATACATGCACATATAGACATTCATCTCAAACACGTTTTATTCGAGCTCACGTATGCTTTAAACGTGCTCTTCCGTCAAAAACTTGAATTTAAATTCAACCCCGCCACATTATATTATACATTATACGTCACATTATATTATACATTATACGTCACATTATATTATACATTATATACACCCTAACCCTATACATTATACTATGTAAGGAACGTAAAAATAATACTATTAGAACATCTTACATGAACGCAAACTTATATCATGTGATCATCATTTTCTTTTTCGTATGTTTTAAAGAAATGTGAGTATTACTAAAACACACTTCTTTTCACCATTTGGAAATAAGTTCTTAAACTATGGAACATTTTAAAACATACTAATAAACAATGCTAGTTAATTTAAATTAAAAACTTGAATGAAATTTACCCATTGAAGATCTTAATGGAAACACGTATATGAAGATATTTTCTTGTTAATCCATTGGTCTTTGTCCTCATAGTCCTTTAACTTCATTATAACACACACACACACTCAAATTACTATAATTTTACAAGACAACTGCACTCAAAGAAACTAAAAAAATGTTCGAATATCATCGACGTTTCGTACAAATTCCTGCTAATCAAGGACACTTTCCTTTGCTGAAGTTAATCGAAAATGCATACATTAACATAATTACGAACTAATTAACATATTCTCTGATAACTGCATTTCGAACGTATTTTCGAACATGCCAAGGAGATTAGAAAAAATGTTTAAAATATTTAATCTCAAACTTCGATTTTAATTTCAGCAACAACGTGACGTAAATATTGCTTACATTTCGAATCGGAAATAGAATGTGTTTCTATTTTAAATTAATCTCTCTTCGATGTACTATAAAAAGCAAATTCTTTTTTATTTCCTTTAGAAACCAGGTGAGAACTCTAATGTTTATCCACATCTGGGAGAAATGTAACTTGAAATTCGGGACATAGATAACTCGAGGGGTCGACCATATAAAATTCCAAAAACATGAAAATTTTCCATAGGGGGTTGGAATAGGGGACAGGCGATTTTATGTCATATGTTATTCATTTAGCAAAAGAAAATATATGGTTTATATTTAAACAAATCTCGCTATTATATCAGATATGAATAATGATTATACATAATGACAGAAAATAAAAATAAATAAATTAAAAGTCCGATATTTAGCATATGGCGATGCTCTCGAATATTGCAATTCAATAAAAGCCATTAACCAACCTGCCTAATACTTTTCGAAAATATGGGATAATGAGTCATATGTGAAACATATATCCTTGCTCCGAAGTAAAATTGATGGGGGCTATGGACGGACTTTAGCTACGCTCTGAAAAAAAATGAGCTAAGATCCTACGCATGAGGTGTATGGCAATGTCCCATAGAAATGGCGATGCCCTCGAGTATTGCAATTCAATAACAGCCATCAACCAACCTGCCTTACACTTTTCGAAATTATGGGATAATGAGTCATATGTGAAACATATATCCTTGCTCCGAAGTAGAGTTGATGGGGGCTATGGACGGACTTTAGCTACGCTCAGAAAAAAAATGAGCTAAGATCCTACGCATGAGGTGTATGGCAATGTCCCATAGAAATGGCGATGCCCTCGAGTATTGCAATTCAATAAAAGCCATCAACCAACCTGCCTTACACTTTTCGAAATTATGGGATAATGAGCCATATGTGAAACATATATCTTTGTTCCGAAGTAGAGTTGATGGGAGCTATAGACGGACTTTAGCTACGCTCAGAAAAAAAATGAGTTAAGATCCTACACATGAGGTGTATAGCAATGTCCCCTAGAAATGGCGATGCCCTCGAGTATTGCAATTCAATAAAAGCCATCAACCAACCTGCCTTACACTTTTCGAAAATATGGGATAATGAGTCATATGTGAAGCATATATCCTTGCTCCGAAGTAGAGTTGATGGGGGCTATGGACGGACTTTAGCTACGCTCTGAAAGAAAATGAGCTAAGATCCTACGCATGAGGTGTATGGCAATGTCCCATAGAAATGGCGATACCCTCGAGTATTGCAATTTAATAAAAGCCATCAACCAACCTGCCTTACACTTTTCGAAATTATGGGATAATGAGTCATATGTGAAGCATATATCCTTGCTCCGAAGTAGAGTTGATGGGGGCTATGGACGGACTTTAGCTACGCTCTGAAAAAAAATGAGCTAAGATCCTACGCATGAGGTGTATGGCAATGTCCCATAGAAATGGCGATGCCCTCGAGTATTGCAATTCAATAAAAGCCATCAACCAACCTGCCTTACACTTTTCGAAATTATGGGATAATGAGCCATATGTGAAACATATATCTTTGTTCCGAAGTAGAGTTGATGGGAGCTATAGACGGACTTTAGCTACGCTCAGAAAAAAAATGAGTTAAGATCCTACGCATGAGGTGTATAGCAATGTCCCCTAGAAATGGCGATGCCCTCGAGTATTGCAATTCAATAAAAGCCATCAACCAACCTGCCTTACACTTTTCGAAAATATGGGATAATGAGTCATATGTGAAGCATATATCCTTGCTCCGAAGTAGAGTTGATGGGGGCTATGGACGGACTTTAGCTACGCTCTGAAAGAAAATGAGCTAAGATCCTACGCATGAGGTGTATGGCAATGTCCCATAGAAATGGCGATACCCTCGAGTATTGCAATTTAATAAAAGCCATCAACCAACCTGCCTTACACTTTTCGAAATTATGGGATAATGAGCCATATGTGAAACATATATCTTTGCTCCGAAGTAGAGTTGATGGGAGCTATAGACGGACTTTAGCTACGCTCAGAAAAAAAATGAGCTAAGATCCTACGCATGAGGTGTATAGCAATGTCCCCTAGAAATGGCGATGCCCTCGAGTATTGCAATTCAATAAAAGCCATCAACCAACCTGCCTTACACTTTTCGAAAATATCGGATAATAACTCAATAGTGGTCTTCAACTAACCTTTACAATACTTGGGAAAATAAAAAATAAAAATGTCGGATAATAGACCATTGTGTGAAGTGGTCTATTATCCCACATGTGGTCTATTTATATTCCGGAATAGTGCAACTCATTAGCGTCCATGAACCGACTCTTCCTACCTTTTTTGATAAATGGGATAGAATTTTATTTGTGGGGTGTATGGCAATGTCCCCAGGTAGTATAACTCAATAGTGACCATCAACCGGCCTGCCCTACATTTTCCTATGAACTGAGATAATAGGCTATATTCGGAGTGTATATCAATGTTTTGGGGTAGCAATGCCTTGCTGTGAATTGATATTCACTACATGATTATGAAAAAAATGTGTATGGCCCTACATATGAACGTGTGGCAATGTTCCCGAATAGTACAACTTAACAGTGGCCATCAACCGACCTTCCTTATATTTTTCGAAAATTTTGGATAAATGGACCACTTGCAGAATGAACATCTATATACTGGGATAATATACTCAGCAGTGGCCATGAACGGATTTTTCTATACGTTTTGAAAAAATAGTGTAGGAACCTACTTATAGGTGTATGGAAATGTCCCCAAATAGTATAACTCAACAGTAGCCATCAACCGACCTTCTCTGCACAAAAAAAATAATGGACCATTTGCATAGTGTATATCTCTGTCCTTCGATAGTACAGCTCAGTAGTGGCCATGAACCAACTTTCCCTTCACTCTTTTTTAAAATGGGCTACGATCCTTCTTATGAGGTGTATAGTGACCATGAACAGGCATCTTTGGGAAGAAAAATAGATTAGACGCCTACTTATGAAGTGTGGCAATGTCACCAAGTAGTAAAACACAATAGTTGTCATCAACAGACCATCCAAACAGTTTAAAAATATAGGACAATGGACCATTTGTATAGTGTATATCGAAATACCCCGGGGTAATATAACTCAACAGTGGTCATCAACTATCCTTCCGTAAACTTTTAGTGAAAACGTGATTACAGATCATTTGTGGAATATATATCTATGTCCTGGGATAAGATAACTTATAGTAATCATGAACTGACTTTTCTACTTTCCGAATGTATTGGCTAGAAATTTACTTGTGTGAGTTGGTATAGGAGGCGATTCTTAATATATCATTCAATCTAAATAATAATAAAAGAAATAGTTTTATTAAATGACCTATGTTATACTCTAAAATAGGCTTTATCAGTTGCGGTGAGATAAATTAAGATTGAGGGTAAAATAATATTTTTAACCTAAATCATTTATTTTAATTCATATAAACCTTTTCAAATTTAAATATTTCTGGTTGACTATTGAAACTCCATTTTTTATTTCTTCGTTTATAAACTGTGGCAAAAAGTGTAATTCTTTAGATTTGCATGTGAAAATATTATTCTTTTGGGGAAATATAAATTCTTATACTTTTTTTAAACTTCCCCTACATACATAGGAAAAAGATGACGGGATTGAAAATTCGAATTCGAGTGTCTGATGATATCGCACGTTTCAAGCATCTCTGAAATCGAATCGGGAGTTTTTGAAGTGATGTCTGGATGTGTGTGTGTGTGAATGGAATATCTAACTACCGAATAAAGCGTTTCGAATATAATTTGGTACGATTATTACAATCAGTGAATAGTGGAGCCCTATTGATTTCAAATGCGATTTAATATTCAAAAGATCCCCAATTTTCGAAATAATTTTTGAAAAAATTATTAACAAATCAGCACTTTCAATAATGATAAAAAAGAAACTAATTAACATTCAGACTTAATTTCGCAAACTTTAGAACGTTGCCATGAACTGTTCTCGAAATATTGCACATTTCTCAAATAAATGCATAGAAAAATTAGGTAAAATTAAAAAAGTAGGATCATTAAATATGTTTACTTTCCATATTCAATATTACGCAACATCATTCACGAGAAAAGATACTTTTTGTAATAGTATTTCAGGGTTTAGTTTTGCAGGCCATTTTGCAAAAAAAGGCAGGTTCTTTTTATCCGAATCGTACCAAAATCTATTCGGCACCAGGGTAAGGTAACCCACAAGGGACTTGCGTGCCAAATTTTATGGAATTTGGTCAATTAGATTTTAAGTTAGAGGGGATACGTATTACATTGCACGGACACACACAAAATAGTTTTTTCCTTGTTCTCAAAACGCGTAAATCGGTGGAAAACTCAATTCCACTACTTTCCCTATACATTAGTATGTATTGTAGGGAAAGTAAAAATTAACTTTGAAAGAAATTTATATAATAATTTTAACGAAATTTTTTAATGAATACCTTAAAAAGATACATGTTTTTTGGGGTTTTTTTCCTCTGATATTAGTTATGATGCAAATGCAGTCTATACTACTCAACAACTTACTCACTTTGCTTTCATACATCCATTAAGCGTA